>JAVSCE010000136.1:0-86452 GCA_032199065.1 Smutsia gigantea
ACTTCTCTTTAGTAGAAAATTCTGCTTGACTTTTGTTTTTCCCTTGTTGTAGATGTGGCACATATTATTACTACTGGAAACTTGGATGCCCAGCCTCTTTTTCCCCCTTTTGTTATTTTTATTAACAGGGTGTCTTTCTAAAACTCTTCATGTGTTAGTATGAACCAGGAACATAATACTGGTGGAGATGAGTGTGGGGGAGGTTTAGAGGGAGGAATTGCATTATTTTGGCATTCCTGGGAGGAAAGCAACAGTATTAGCCTTCTAATTTTTTGGCCAAGGGAAAGTACAGGGGCATCTCCCCTGACATTCAGAATTCCAGCTCTTTACAGCTGAGCACAAACAGCTTGGCATAGTTATGCCCGGAGGCAGTGTGCATGTGTGTTACAGTTCTGATTATTAGCCAACAGAAAACAGTTGTATACATTACTAATGAAAGTACTTTGAAATAAAAAAAAAATCCATTAGTGGGGTTTCCCCCTATAAACACCAGATGTATACAGTGGTTTTACCCTGTGTCTGCCCTTTATTTTAGTACCATTGTTCAGGGATATGAATGGAAGCCAGCATTTGAGAGGTGGACATGTGGCGAAAGTAGATATGTTTGTAGCAAAGTAGGTATGTTGTGGTTGGCTAGAAACATTTGAAGGTTTATTATTTTAAGAGAGCCATTGCTGCCTGGCCAGTTATTCCATTCCTTCTCCATTGCTTCTTATAAAAAGAAAACACTGGGTGCCTGCAGACATGTGCTCTGCCACAAACACCCAGTGGTATAAAAATCATTTGTCAGCTTTTATTGCTGGTAGTAGGTAAAATGGTAGTTTAAGGAATTTACAATTTGATATATATTTTCTAAATCTCTGGAAATGGACATTTTCTTTTTGTTGACTGTGGGAATTTATGTACTTTTTTTTTTAGTATATTTAACCTGTGACCAAAGATTACCTAAGATCTCAATTTCTGAGTTTTAAAAAAAGTAGTGACTAAGTAAGGAATATCTGTTATTAGAAGTAGAATTATCTAGAGTTGTATAGATCTCAAATTTCTGGAATTTTTGTATGACAAAGTAAAGAATGTGTAAGATAACAAATCTGAGGGAAAATTCAAAGATCCTATCACTTTTTTGTTCTAAAGTAGTATGTTTCCTGGGGGAAGGAGCATTCCTGACTGGTCCTGGGGAAGAAATGAAGTAGAACTGGTATTGAAGAGAATCTCTCTATGGGAACACAGCAAAAATGCATTTCCAAGAACTTGCCTGGGGATTTCCCAGATTCTTGTAAGCCTCACGTGTCAAATAACTTAGTATAAATACACGTTTAGGCATACTGGTTTGATGTTTCAGTGCTATTTTTATGTGCATTTATATCACCCAGGTCTTCTGTTTTCCACTTTTCCCATCAAATCATGGTTTTAAAAACAGTCACAATTTCAGTGTAAGGAGCCCATTTCTTTCCTTTCTTTCATTTTTAAAAATTCTCCAATGAAAAATGAAATTCTAGGAGCAGGTTGCCAAGGGTCTATTGTGTTCTGAGTGATGTCAGTTTTACTACAGCTGTATTTAGTCTTATATTTCAATGCCTCTCATCCATATAGTGTGGTCATTGAAATGGTTCTTCAGTTTGTTGTGAGGAAATCCCAGTAAAATCATTTACAGAAAATGTTTTAAAAAGTTAAGTTATTAAGTCTTCCTGAGGAGTTTCTTAAGGGAAGTTTCCTCTTTTCGTAAGTCAGGGAAAATGAAACTGCAGTTAGTGTATCATGTTAGAAATACAGTAAAATGGAGGAATATATGTGAGACTTTTGTTCAGGGGTAAATGATAAGGTGATTTGTAGAATTCCCTTTTCTCTTTGTTACAGGTGATCTCTCTCTTCTTTTGGACATCTCCCTGGTTGTGGGCCTGAGCCTTCTATCAACAGGTCCTTTTATCACAGGGGTCCTAAACTTGATTCTTGTAACTATTTTGAAATAAAGTACCCATGGGTCGCCTAACACCTTCACAGAGATTTCTCTAGTAAGATACACGTGGTAAACAGTTCTGGTGAGTTCTTTGAGCTCACTGCCTCTGGGAGACTTGAAGAATAATTTTTGAGCTACTCTGTGACTCATGTTAAAGATGTTTGAAGCTTCATGATGTCCTAGGAAGAGAAAGCTGTTGCTGTGGCAGGAGTTCTCAAATGGGAATAGTAGTAGGAGCTGCCAGTGAGACTCATTCAGTGTTGATATAGCATGGCTTAGGAATGTGTTATTTACAGGGAAGACTGAATCCATCAGCAAACTGAGAGGCCATTCATGGGTGCGGTAAAAGGTGCCCCCTGGGGGAATGTTTCAATCCTCAGACTGGGGGATTTCAGGCTGCTCTTGGTGGGGGCTGAAAACTGTGCCACTTTCACAGCTCTAGGTACAGATTGACTCCCAGGTTCCCTGACCAAAGGGCAAATTCATCATTCAGCTTGTTATGACGGAAAACACTTGGATGTATTTGGGGAGGACTCCTCTTGTTCTTTAGTGGGAGAGTTCTAAAAGATCAGAAGTTTCCCAATTCTGAGCCTTATTCCAGAAGTAGTTCGGTTTCTGCCTGCTTTATTTTCTACTGAATGAAGAGACCCGCACTTAGGTTAGTCTTGTGACTGAAGCCTGGCGATACATGAAGTCCAACATACCGACTGTTATTTTTAGCCTGAAAATCATGAAAGTCATCTACTTAAATCTCCCAAATCTGAATGGCAGTCTCACCTTGCTTAAAATTCCCTCTAGTACTTTTAAGCCAACTGAAGGGAAAATAAAAATGACTTGTTAATTTTAACAGCTGGTCCCTGAGTATCTTAATGGTAATGTTTTAAATCAGTGGAATTAAAGATTTTTAGAAAGAGCATCTGGATTAATATAGTCCTATTCAAACTGAGTCTTGAGAAGTGGAATCAGTCTCTTTGAAGCAGAGGCCTTACACAGATTGAGAAGGTGACTGCAAAGGCCTGGTGAAGTTTCTATGAAATCGTAGAGGAGAATGAAGACAAATGGTTTCAGTTAGACTGTGGGTGAACGGCCTCTTACTCGATTTAATATGGTATTTATCTAGCTGCTGTGGTAAATGAGGTGAAGTCTTTTGCGTATACAGTTAATTCCCAATTATTCATACATACTTTGGCCAAATTGCTGATTCTCTATGGACTTTGGGGACCTTTCCTCTGCCCGGCGCTCCCATTTGATGTCCATCCGGTCCCATGGCCTAATTTCCTCTCTTGCTGTGCTGTCTCAGAGGAGCTCCCAGCTGCTCTCTTCGTTCCCATTTTTTTTCCTCGTCAGGCCCCTGCTGCTTTGCTTTTTCTTCTGTGTTTCTCCTACTGCTTTTGTTTCATAGCTGTCGCAGATTAGTGACAGAGAAACTAGTCAGTTGCCAGGGAAAGACTTCATGGAAGATGTCTGCTGCTCCCCCTCCTCCTATCGTCTTTGGGCCTTTGTTGAATGAAGGCGTGGAGGCTGAGTAGTGAAAGGGTTTTGCCTGAAATATTTCTGGGCTATTCTTCTAAATGGTTTCTTCATGATTTTACAGTCCTGTTGGAGAGGTATTACAGCTAAATGCTGAAATAGTCTTTTTACTCTTCATTTTCTTCTTTTGTCCTCTCAGCTTGGACATTGCTCCTTCCCATTGCTGGAAGACAAATCATTAGAAAGGGGCCATTCAGAGTATGTGTACCTGAGTTGAATTCTACTTGGTGATGGGGTTGCAACTACAGCAGTAGGAACAACTATGACTGGTTCTCAATTAAGCAAATACCTCATTTATTGTGTTGTTTTTTTATTTTGCATACTGTGAAAGATATAAAATGAATTTTGCCTAGATTCTGCCTTTAAAGAGGCTAAATAAAGCTAGGAGAGGAATCTATACAGAAAACCATACATTTAAAGCCAATACATAAGTACATGATTGCCACGACATGTAAGAAACTTGAGGAGTGTAGATGAAGTGTTGGGACTCTGCTAGGAGGACATTCTTTCTCCTGAGGAGGGGGCCAGAGATACTAGGGGTGTAAAAATTCTGCCCTGGTATTCCTTGTCTGCACTGAGGGGATGGAAATGGAAACTCTTCTGTACCAAATAGTGTTATTTATATAATTTTATAAGCCTGCTTTTGTTACTTCTTTGAATATTAAATGTCCACACAGAATATAAATTTTCCCCCATCAAACAAGAGCTTAACATAGGCATTTCCCTACATGGCTGAAATACAGGTGAAGGGAGCAGAGCCCTGTGATCTGTTCCCAACCAATCCCAGGCCCAGCAACGGGTTGAAAGGGCCTTTGGTGAGCCAGTCAGATTTCATGCAAATCAACACCAAAGCATATGTGCACTGGATTCCTAGAAGGCCCATTATCCCTCACCAGCACCTGGTGCTGGTCAGGTTTCTTTGTGGTTCCACTGGAGCTTTTGGGTTCTCACACCGAACAAGGTTAAAATCAGCATGTTTTAAGGAAGAGGAGCTATCAGTAATAACAAGACTGATAAACTAAGTGGACATGAGCGTGGTAGTTTTCAGTGAGATTTTCACTTAAAGTGTTGATACTTTAAAAGTTGATACCTTCCATGGAATATCTAGTCATATTTTTTTTGTATTCATGAGTTGTTTTTTAGTTGCCTTTAACTACAAGCCGAATGAAAACAATTTCTGAATTGGGTTAGAAAACTTAGTTCCTGTTATGATTGCAGATTTCATGGGGGAGGATGAGGAATGGGCCAGTGATTAGAGATGATTTTGGAACATCCCTTCCTGGGAACATCCCAGGATGATGGTCAAGTGAGGTCATGTGAGAGTGCTTTACAGTTGGAAAGTGCTATAGGAACCCTGACTTCATCTGAAACTGTAGCTCTGTATTTATTAAGGTGAGGCTTATGTCACTTTTCTGAATGACTTGCAGTGCCTGTTAACTCTTCATATTCCTGGGTCTAATCCTAGGTGTGCTTTATCGGGATTTTTGAGGACAAGAATCTGAGAATCTGCACTTTAACAGACTCCACCAATGTTTCATTGCTTCTTTTGCACTTTACACTAGAGCTACTTACACTAGAAGTTGCAGCCTTTTGAATTTTATGTTACCAGTGTGAAACTTTGCTTTTAGATAGCAGGAATGTAAAAGTGGGAGCTCAGTTAGAGCTGACCACAGTGTTGCCAAGTGAAGGGGTTCCCAAGTAGCACTTCTGTCATGGAAATAGGAGTGAAAGACTAGTGTCTGCTTAATTTGCTCATATGATACAACTTCCCAATACCCCTGAGGAAGGTATAATTTTTACCACCCCTATTTTTTTGCACTGGGGCAAATTGAGGGTCAGAAGGCTAGTTAACCTGCCTAGGACCACACAGCTGATCATGAAGGAGTTGAACCTGATCTCTGATCTGAGTCTGAAACCCTGGCTCTCAGCCTCTGTGCATTCTGGATTGCCAAGCTCAGATGGTCTCAGCCGTCAGAGGATGGGATTGGGTGAGAGGAGGCAGGCAGAGGCTAATGCATTGCTGCCACGCTCAGTTGGTATAGCCAGAGGGCTGACATCCGGCTAGCCCACTGGACAGCATAATACTGCTGTGTAAATTTAAGGCCTAGGAGACATTTGTAGGAAGCTTGCTGCTTTGTCACCTGAAAGCTCATACATTGAATTTCTAAAGTAAGATGGGAAGAGGAGATCACAAGTTATACTTAAAACTTCCCGTCAACTTTTCATAAGGCTTTTCAGATCAATACTCATATGCTTTTTCTTGACAGGTGGTAAGGCACAGACTGGTAAGAATTGAGGGACTTGTCTAAAGTTTTGCAGGGGGTCAGGGCTGTAGTTGTGGGTACAGTAGGGGAAAATGGGAGGGAAGAAAGGCAACAAAAGCTTGATGTGTGGATATCCAGTGAGTCAGATATCCCTGAATTCACACATTCTTGGCATGTTTTGTGATGTGATGGAACCAAAGGTATCTGGAGAGAGTGATGGTGAAAAGTAACAAAATGCAAGTTCTAATAGAAGTCCACAGATTCCAGAAAACTCAAAGAAGCTTAAGGTGGCTTGTAGGTAAAAACCTGTGTCATATTCTGAGAGCTCCAGGGTCTTTAACTGCCACTTCCCCATTCCTCTCAGCTCCCTCACAAACCCAACGGGTAAGCTCTGGTATTTTTCATGTTCCTATGTCCGCCTTGTTATTAAATATGAACACCGTAAATATTAGTGTTTATCCAGAGAATTGGTTTGTCTTTGGAATGCATGGTTTTGAGAAGGTGGACTCTGTATTTGATATTCTGTAGGGGCCAGTGGACCATGGAATCTCATAAAAATAGTAGTTGTGATCAAGGTAAATACAGGATGTAAGGTGCAGAAATTACTTTGGTGAAATTAAAACAAAATTATGGGACAGATTGTTTGAACTGGGATACCTGGGGTTTGTGCCACAGCCTCCCAGCCGTTAACATACATCCACTCCCTGATGGTGAGAGTTTAGACGGGTCATTTTGTCTCCGGGGCCTTAGTTGGCCCACCTGTCTGATGAGGGAAGTGACTGACCTCTTTTGGGTGTTACATTCCACAGTTGCCAACCATAGTTCTGTGGTGACCCTGACCGGCCCCATTCTGACCTAGTGACTCATTGAAACATTTCTCTTCTTCCTCCTTTCTTCACTTTGGCATATTTTGGTTGCACTTGTTTCTTGGACTAAGTGGAGCCATAGGAAAAGCAAGTATGTCTTTCTCTGAAGCATGTAGAAATGGGGTGTGGACAGGGAGTGTTGTCCCTTGGTTGTAGCTGACTTCTGTTCATCCAGATGGAGGTATTAAATGTGGACTGTGGATCTCCTGAGTGTTGGATAAAAAAATGCAGCATCCTGGACCTTTTGCAGACCTAGTGAGGAGAAATCTCTGAAAGTAAGGCTCTAGAATCTGTATTTTAATTAGCTTCCAAAAATTGTCTTTGGGCTCACTACAGTCTGGGAGCCTGAATGATTCACATCTAAGTGTGTGCTGTGGTCCTTAGATATAACCCATGGTTCCCTGAGTCAGGGGCCGTGCTATCTATGTGTATGAGTGTGTATGAATAAAGCCTCTCAGAATAAGTTGTAATTATTTGGTGTATTCATTCATATAACAAATGTTTGCATGCTTGCTGTATACAAAGCCCTGTTAGCTTCTGTGGGAATGGAGGCAGAACAGGCAGATCTCAACAAGTGGTAGGATATGAGGGTGTAGGAGAGGTTGAAGCAGGTTTATAGCTGGGTGGGGGAATCCAGATGTGCCAGTAAGAGAAATGGGCACATGGGCAGAGCTGACAACAGCTTTGGAAGAGAAGACGCCCGTGTAAGTGGGAACCTGTAGAGTGATAATAAAATATGCCTGAATTTCTGGATCCAGATATAAAACTGGTACTACTTTCAGAAGCACGAGCAAACTGACATCAGCTGGAGGCTATGGTTTAGGTCATTATATCAGGGAGGAAATATAAGGAGGGAAGCCCTTATATATAAGGGTGACCTTTCCTCTCAGACTTAAGAGAAGCTGGTTTTCTTAGTAAAGATAATCTCTAGTTGATTTTTAATCTCTACCAGAGTAACCCCTAGAACTAAGATTTGAAATGATATGGGTATTCTAAGCAGATATATTCATTTGATGTTTTAAAAAGAATGCCTTTAAAATTTACTTTCTATAGAGGTCAAGTAGAGTGTTGGCATGTCTTTAAAAATACACAGCCTACTTCCTTCCTCAGGGTAAGGAAGAGGGGAGGGGAGGTATGGGGGCTAGAGGGGATAAACTGCTCGCTACTCACCCACTGAGTGGATTTCCACGGGTAACCTTGGAGTGTTTTCCCAGACTGGTTAAAAAATAAAAGTCGTAAATTATGGCTTTTTCCTTCCTTACTTTGGCCTAAGAGGGAAGCACAGTGGCCTGTGGAGTGTCAAAGGGCCTGGGCTCCCACACCAGAAGTAGTGTTAAGTGTGTGTTCCCATCTCAATGGCCATGGCTTCAGCACTGAGTTGTTTTTGCACTTGTGGCAGTGGCTTCCTGTGTCCCACCAGCATCAGCAGGGTAGGCTGGGAGACATCCTTTGCCAACAGGACCGGAAACAGCAAGGGAAGGCTAGGCTCAGTGGAGGAGAATAGTTCAGGGAGCTGGTGTGGTCACAGGAAGATGGAGTCAGGAGGTGTGTGAGTCAGGCTGGTGGCTGTCCGTCGTCTTCTCACACCAGCAGCTGGAGAGCCAGAGCCAAACATTGAGTCAGAACCGCCTGGCCTGAGGTCTGGGCAGCATAGTGGGTGCGGTGTGCTGGGCACCAAGACACCTTCCTAGGTTCAGAGCTTCTTGGGCTCTCCCTGTTGTGTGGGACCTGGTGGTCGGTACCTTGTAGCTTGTGGCCTACTGCCTACCCAGAGTATCAGTCCCAGCAGAGCAGTACTGGGTACACATTTGCCAAAGGCATTTGCAAGGAGAGTGGTCAAGGTATGATTTATAGCATCACCATGCTTCTCAGCTGCAGCCATATACAAACTGCATACACCTGTCAGGGGCACGGGACTCTAACATGGAATCTTAAGTTTCTCTACCTTGAGTGTGCCATCCATGTTTTTAATGCCAATGGAAGTAAAAACAGTGATATTTGGAGTAAATTTTTTAAGTGTTCTTATAGTAAAATCTGCTTAATTTGATGACAGGATGTAAAGAATGTTAAGCGTATGAATGAGAAATTGAGATGAAGTATTTTTAGCTTAAAAAGGGTTAAAATGGAACTCTGAATGTTTTACAAAGCTCTGTGCTCCCATACCCCACCCTTTTGCCACACTAGCGGTGGAGAAATTACAAAAAGCTGATTGTGTTGTCTATTTGGCAAGTCAAAGCAAGATACAGCAAGCTAAAAGATGAGGATCCTAGATTGCTTTTTCTTTCTGTGACATGAAGGTTCTAAATATAAAAAATAAGAAGCCCCTGGGCAGTTGCTTTTTGGAATTTGTATGGACAGATTCAGGTCATCCTCGTACTTCTTTGTGCTTTTTAAGAAGTGAGACTTTCTGATAGTCAGAATTTCTGTCTGATTGCTTTTAAGTTTGATTATTTCAAAACACAACTTGTTACACAAAATATATCATTCCTGATAAAGTGGAAAATGAAAATTGCCCTCTTGTTCTCAATTTCATCTCTAGAGGTTTATAATTACATGTACTAAAATCTAGAATTTTCCCTCAACTTTACAAAACTATTAGAAGACTGATTTTAATTTCTCATTTGCTCTGTTCCATTGAAGTGATTTGCTTTAATTATGTGTCCAGCATGATTCTTAGAACTTTTTCAGAATGTGTGTCATTTTAACCTGTTTTTGGTTGGCATTGGAAATATAGTGAAATTGCTTACTAGTTTTACTGCCTGTTTAACTCCGTAAGAAAATGGAATCTGTGTTTATCTTTGGATGACATTACATTTCTTTCAGTCTTTACTGGCATTTTTCCAGTTAACCAAGTTTTGCTAGTTATAGATAGCAGTTTATGTGCCTAGTCTATTACTCTTCTTGACTAAGATAACCCTTTGAAGTATTACTGAATTTAACTACATTATAAAATTATTAGACTTTAGTAGAGATGTATTTTCCTTCCTCATTCAGCCTCCCTTCCACCTTGGAGATGTAAGGCTAGTCTAGTCATCCGATAGGTCTAATAAGTTTTCCAATATTTCAACCAGTTATACTGAGAATAGGAATTCCTTATATCCCTAAACCCCCATCCCTAGTTTTTGAATAATGATTTGCATTCATAATATTGAATTCTTTTATTCATTCCTATTGAATGCTAGGTACATGGCTAGGTATGTAACCTGCTTTTCATTGCCATAATTATTTTATGAGATAACTGCTATTATTTAAAATACAAATGAAGAAATAGAAGTATAGAAAAATATAAGTAATTTACCTGAAGTCAAAAAACTAGTAAGGGATGGAGTGGAGATTTGAACCCAGGTCTCTATTGACCTCAAAGCCCTGACTTTTAATCTCTGCTGCCTCTGGAATTGTTCATAGTTTCAGCTCATATTAATGAGCACTGACTATTAATAACCACGATGCTTGGTTCTAAAAGTTGAGAAGATGGTAGTAAAGGGAACAAACAGTTTGGAGGAAACAGACAATAAAGAATAAAGCAAATAAATATATAACATCACCAGAGGTGGTGATGGCTGTGAAGAAAATACTGGATAAAAGGGATGAAGGGAGAGCATGCTTTCTGACAAAACTTACAAAAACAGGAGATACTTTTCTAGTCATTGGTTCTGCCTATGGACAGTATGTACAATCTGGACAACCTAGGACAGTATGAAGGAAGGGCAAGGAAAAAAACTGAGACTTTAAAAGAAAATACAACAAATCCAGGATCTAGAAAGTTCAAATCGTAATTGAAATGGTGATTTCAATGGCAAATGGCATGTCAGCCCACAAACTGGAAAGGTTAATTGTATACATCACAGGGGTGTGTGACCAGCAGAATGTAAATATCAAGGTTTTGGTTTGAATGTTGGGAGTGCCAACATTCCAGTTACTCCTGAGTTACAATACCAGTCTTTCAGATAACAGTTATGAGGAATTTTCTTCTGGAGCTTTCCTTTTCTGTAGGAAATCCTATTTTAAAACTATTTCACCAATAAGTATTAATTAGCAGAGATCTTCCCTTTTATCTCTTGATAATTCCCACAAATTTTTTTTAAGATTCAGAAGTAAAGGGGAAAAAAACCTCAAAATTCAAATATTAAGAGTGAATGCTGTTGCCATTCTGGAAACCTGGGTCTGAGTGCGAAATATCTGTAAATTTTTTTTTTCAGGATGGTAGGCAAAAGCCATTATCATTTGTCATTTTGAAGTTGTGTGTTTTGTTAATGTCTATCATTGAAAAAAACATCAGTTTAGCACAGAAGACCATCTCAGCTCTATCATCCACTCAGTTTGGTTCTTGTCAGTAGGTTCTGTCAGTTTCATACTGTTCTTCATGTGACACATAACCTTTTCACTTACAAAAGGTTGGAGAAAGGATTTCCTATTTCTTCCCCCAAGGTAGAATTAAAAAACGTATTGGTTTGTTTCCAGCCCTTTATCTTCCTCTGACCATACCCATTGATTGGTCTCATAGCCTAGAAGTTGTTTAGAGACAAGCAATCCAGATAGACACTGAAGATACCTAATCCTGTGTAAGGCTTCCCCTTGGAAAAAGTATTTGTGCTATAAACCAAAATATTTATGCTTTTGTTATGTGTATTCTTATTTTAGGAAAGCTAGCAACATTCAGTTCTGCAGAATGTATTTACCCTATTTTCAAGTGTTTAAAGATTTGAGTTCTTTTGCACTGATCTATTTCTTATTGAGATTTGAAAGGGAGTGTTTTGACGTTGAAAACTCATGTTTGCAATAGGTCATGTTACCTTGTATCATGTTATTTTAGAATGCTTATGGTAGTTACAGGAAAATTTAACTGCTGTTGCCGGAAAACAAGCCAGTGGATTCTTTGAAGTTTGTATTGGTAATTAAATTACTTACAAAGAAAAATAATTTGTGTAATATGGGCACTGTGTTTTTTAATTACAAAGAAGTAATTTAATGCATTAATGTAGATTCTGTAACTTCTTTGCTTTTCTCTCAAAAATTCTATGTAATAAGTGTATGTCAGACTTTTACTGAATTTCTAGCCCTTGGGAGTTATCACTGCTTTCTGGACACCATACCTTCTATTTTACTTAAAGACTAATATTTAAAAAGACTGGACAATAAAAAGAGCGTGAATATAACTGATGAAAAGTTGATTGCGGATGTTGCAAGTTAATCAAGTGAGAAAGTAGAAAAGAAAGAGAGCAGTGAAAGCTGAATTAAGACTTAAAACTTGGGAATCTTAAAGAATTTCCATGACTACGTGTTAGAATTACTGTCATCACTCTTCTCCTCCAACAATGGAACTTTTTCTCTCCATGATGCTTTGTGCTGTAGCTTTTGAATTTATGGAAACTGGAAAAAGTAAATAATTGAGTTCATATACTGTCATCTGTTTCTTTTTGGTGTCTAAATAAAATCTGGGATTGCATACGCTTTCTCCTTAACCTCATGTTAATATTTTACTTTAAAAAAACCTCCACATTTGGGACTTGAATGCTGTAGCATAGTCCTTCTAAAAAGCACCTTAAATGCTTGCGTTATTAGTTAAGAATTTAAAGATTCATAGGTAGGACAAATTTATGGATGATTACCCAGAAAACAACCTCCAGACACATTGATAACCCCTAGAGTCTAGGAAAGGCCTGATAAACTGCAAAAATTTGTCCAGGGGAGAAAAATGCATATGCCATTTCCCCAAATTACGAATTTCTAATGCCTTGGCGCTATGCTGTTTTTATTCCTATTCAAAAATTCTACACGAACATAAGAAAATAAAGTAGATGGAAATTCTAAGGGGTGTCTTCATTTAGGACCTCCTCTGTCTTTGTTTTTGTCTCTAACAGATGAGGTGGTGAGGAGAGGTGGAGGTTGAAGATTTTTCCCTTTCACTGTGTTTTTCCTACCTTGCCCTCTCATGCTTTTTTGTGAGCTACAGTATAAATAATATTACAAGTTGATGTAAACATGAGCATCTCACTGTGGCTTTTCAGTGTCATCCTCAGCAACCAGAATGGATTAAATGGACACAGTTTCTGTGACTTGAGTTTCAAAGCCAAAGTTGCTTTTGAGAACATAATTTAACTTTTATTTTTTATAGTACCTGGAAGTAGAGAACTACTGTAAAGATCTCCTCTCCATTGTTGTATAAGGTGGGCAATATACTTACTAGTCCATCTAAATGAATCCTTCCAGGTTATTGCAAGCTTTGTTACTGTAGTGGCTTGGCTCTGAGCGTTTCATGTCCAGTTGTTTCTCCAGATGTTTCAGAAGCATATTACAAAAAATGGGAACACTGGGTTGACTTTTCTCCATGTTAGTTGAAAGGGTCAGCCATGTGTACATTCATCTATCTGAAAATGTTGGTAGGACTTCTTTTTAAACGTCTGTATTGCACATTTTAAAACAGCATCTTCAAGTTTTATTATAAAAAAGTCCTATTTGTTTTGAAGAATAAATGGAATTATTTTAGGTGAGAACATTATTTGACCCGTGCCTGTTCATTGGGTTATAGTAATATGTAACAGAGTTAATCTTGTAGTTATTGACCATTTGACCACTCTGAGCATCCCAGCCAAAAAGGTATGCTTCATGCAAATAGGAGTGTTGGGCATCTCATTCACCTTCATGCCATTCAGAGCATCTGGCTTTTGGGCACTCAGTGAGCGTTGGAGGAATGATTGTTGTATTTTATTTTTTATGAGATACATACAATAAAATGCACAAAATCTAAGTGTACAGCTCAATGAATTTTGATGTATATACACTCATGTAACCATTACCCAAATCAAGATATCAAACATTTTGATTATTTTACCCATTCATCTGTTTCACCCACCTCCTGAGGAACGATTGTTTTAATACATGAATCATAGATCAGTTCTAGAGAATGTATGATTGAAATACTAAAAATTTCAGACTTCGTTATTTTAGTTATTTCTACAACTCCTAAACCAACTTCAATGAATTTTAACCTGAAGACATATTACAAATGTGTTCGGTCAACCTCTTTATTTGTATTGTTATTAATTAGAATCTAACCATAGGAAGAATATACATTGAATTATAATTAAAATCTCATTTTTACTTGTTAAGTGTAGTTTTGTAAGCATCAGTAAGAAGGGGTACTACTGTAACAAAGAAAGCTTTCCCTTGCTTTTTCATATTTAGAGTGGTGGTATAAAATGTCAGTGGAAAAATTTTCAAGCCTATGAACCACACCCAGCACACCCACTGCACGTGTTGCCTTCTGGTCTATGTTGCAGAGTCCGTATCTGAAAGTGCCCACCCTCTCCTCAGAATGTGAAGCACTCACGCCTCCTCTTTCGCTCCTCTCCAGGCATCTTACCTGCCTTTCAACAGTTAGACTGCATCTGTACAGTTTGTACTCCATTACATAATCATTTTATTTTGTTCACTCTTGTCTGTCACTGCCTGGGTGTTTCCCCTACTGTGGAAGAAGGGCCCTAGGAATTGACCTTCTCAGTGGGAAAGGAAGAATCTCAGCTTTATTATGTTTTTGTAGTTGGGAAACTCTAAGTATTTTTCTTAGCACTAATATTTGCTCCATAGATACAGCCAACCTGCCTAAACTTAGTAAGTTTTAATTGTAATAGTAACGATGGTTCTTATTTGTGAGATATAGTTTGCTTTCTACCATGGTGGCATTTTAGAGGGAAAAATTGCTTAAAAACAAAAATTAAGTTCAATGAAAGGATTGTCATTTACACTCTTATTTTTCAAAATGTGTTAAAAATAATTTTCCACTTAGGGCGAGTTTCTTAGAGACCGTCATATCCTACCTTCAGCCTTCTGCTGCTACCTGCTCAGTAACACCCTTCATTGGAAATTAACTCCTTTCTATTTCAAATTTTCTATGACAAGGTGCTCCCACCTCAGCAGGTGCTCACCATGGCAACAGGTGGTCTGTTCCAATTTTAGAATCTGCAAGTAGTGCTTTCTTAAATCTAATAATAATGATAATACCAGAAAACCAATGTTTTAAATAAATTTGACTATTTGTTTAAAATCCCATTGTTCAGTTATATTTCATATGTTGCTTGGAATGGGAAAATATCAGGGAACTAATTTGTAATGTTTTATTATTTTCAAGAAATAGCAACTAATGTTTACTAGTTTTTTACTGTGTCTTGGCAGTACACTATTTTTGTTCCTTTTGTATAATGGGAGAATCTGAAGCTCAGAAAAGTTAGGCAACTTGACCAGTTCACAAAGCTAGCCAGAGGAAATTGGAGCACCAGCCAGGTGGCATGACTTCAGATCTGCCACTCTAACTTGTGTCTGTGTCCTGCTGGAGCCTGGCTAGAACACTTCTCTCTTGTGAGTCCAGCCTGCTCTTGAGTGCCTGACCCTTTAGGAGGTTTGTGGTCCACAGACCTGAAGCTACGGGAATGGTGGCAAGTCAGAAGCACCTTGGAATTCAGACAGTAAGATGTCCTGTTATTGGCTATTCATTTTATACAGTCTCAAATGCAATCTTAGTAGGCTAGAGATGGCTCAGAAGCTATGGGAGTCATCAGAGGCTGAGGTGGAAATGCTTCTAGTGTTCTTCAGAGTGGTAGGAATCTGATTGTAGCATCTGCTTCACACAGTGTTTGGCATGAAAATTCCTTTCTGTAATCAGTTTGTAAATTTTGTTCCTGTAAATATTAATAGGTGTAAATGGATAGGTTAACCAAGCCATAATAGTTAAGTTTATTTAGTGTAACATTTTAAGGGAAGGTTGATGATTAAATATGCAAAATATTTGGTTTGATAACCATTGTGTCTCTTGTTTAATGATAACACATTGAACTTGAAATTATCTTTACATAGAGTCTCATTTCACTTATAAGATCCCATCATTTTAGAACTAAATGAGTCCACAGAACATAACCAATACTCCTTGTTTTCCTGATGAAGAGACGAAGGTGCAGAGAAACCGAGGTCACAGGGCTGGTGATGATGGGAGCCTGGGTCCTTTCAGCCTCCTTGTGTGTGTTTACTATTCTTAATTTAGTCCTTGTCCTCACTGTTAAGCTCCACAAAGTCACTTACTCTTGTGTTAGTTTTTGGTGTATGTACTATTACTGATCTCAGTGTATTTTGTGGGCATTGGGAGCATTTTAGAAGAACTTAACATACAAACATTTGCTTTGTGCTGGAAAGATTGTACTCTGAATCTCAATCATCACCATTTGAGCCATGAGAACTGATACTGTTACTGTTGCCCTCCTCATCATCCCTATTCTAGAAGTCAGAAGTTCCTCTGTTTAAGCAGATTTTTCAAGTGGTGAATCTAGGTTTCAAATTCTTGCCTAACTTTGAAGTACTGTCTATTTTGCAGCAAGGAAAATGAAGTTCTAACTCTCAGCCATTTGATTGTGGCTGGCTGGAGTGCTGTGCGCAGGATCCAGAAACAGCCTCTGGGCTCAGTGAGGAAGGTTCGGTGTTTGCAGATGCCTGTCGTGGCCTTGGAATGGGGTCAGAGGGTGTACATGTGACATATGTTGCCAGACCTTTTGTTTTTCCTAACATGACAGTCTGATTCATGGTTTCACAAAATAGGACACTCAATTTTGACTTTACGTGGGAAGATGGAGATAGGGTTTGTGATCTGGTTCTGGAAAACCAACTCATATTAATCGAATTCACAGAAGACTGTTTTGTAAGTACTGGTACCAGTATTATAATTTGCCTTTCTGTTGTTGGGTGTACCCACAAGGGTTTATTAGGGAGAATTGATTCTACAGATAACTAATCTATTTTATTTTGACTGTTAACACTCTCCAGTTAGGGCATGATGATTTTTAACTTCATCTTAACATTGGTGATTTCTCCATTAAGAGCCTGTATGTACTTGAGTAACAAGGACATAATTGTAGAGCTCTGGAATTATAAAATATTATCCATCCAAGTTGGCTATATCAAATGCAGTTTATTTCAGACTGGAAACACAATGTCTTCAAAACTTAAACTCAGCTAATTATCTGAAAGAATTCGTTATCTAGAGTTTCAGTATCATGAAGAATGCAGTTTATTTGCAAATCAGTGAATGACTTAAATGTATGCTTGCAGTTCTGTTCATTCCTCATTTCTGTCCTTGTGCTCTCTTTCCAAATTGGTAGTCTTGTTACCTATACTGTAGATAACAAGGATCTATACTGTACAGTTATGAATGAGATTAAATTAGTTTAAATATTAGGACCCAGAATCTCTTTTATCTGTCTTCTTCCTTTTTTTAAAATCTCGCTTTCTGCACAGAGAAGGCAAATAGTGAATCTGTGGCATCTTACTACACTGATGGACAGTGACTGCAATGGGGTATGGATGGGGACTTGAGAATATCGGTAAATGTAATAACCACATTGTTTTTTCATGTGAAACCTTCATAAGAGTGTATATCAATAATACCTTAATAAAAAAATAAAATAAAACAAAATCTTTCTCACTCACATTATCATTTTTTCATGATGTTTGGGTGTTAGTCTCAACTTTTACTAAAAGGTATTGCAAGATATTATGCAAATGCAGAAGAAGGGTCACATTACTCAATTTTTAGTAGATCAGTTATTTTGAATTTTTTTTTAATTTTGGCTCATAGCTCCTATTTCATTGTTGATTTGTAATCTTGTGCTAGTGTTGTGTATATCCTGCTCCACATGCTCCATATGCTCCATAGCATTTTGGTTGCTGCCATCTTCCACTGCTGGACTGTGTACAGGATGGGACACCTGGATTTTGTCTGAGTTTACTTGGCCTGGTATCTTTCATCCTTCTCATGCTGGCACTTTTTGTTGGAAGGGAAGATATTTTTTGATGTCTAGAAATGTGCCCTTGCTAGAAAACTGTAATGACTCAAGGTATTGCCACAAACAGAAGATGATA
Source organism: Smutsia gigantea (assembly GCA_032199065.1). NCBI lineage: Eukaryota > Metazoa > Chordata > Mammalia > Pholidota > Manidae > Smutsia > Smutsia gigantea. The sequence goes on from JAVSCE010000136.1 coordinate 17,520, forward strand.
AAAGCTTTTCAAAATTCACCATCTTCATAATAACTAAAGTGCTCATACTGAAAGGTGTATGGAAAAATAGAATACATTAATTTTGGGCAGGCAAGAAAAGTTTGTGAAATTATATTAACAGCTACACTGTTTTAGAGTAGTACTGAGTCACACATTTGTTCAATCAACAGCCTTAGGTCCTGCTGTTTGCCAAACATCCCAGTAGACACTTGAGAGCTATAAATATGTAAATGCATAATTCTTGCCTTAGATGAGCTTACCTGTCACTTGAAATAAGACATGAACAGTATCTATACTGTACAATTATGAATAAGATTAAATGTCACTGTTAGAGATAATAGTCTCATTTGATATCAGGCTTAGGTGTCTTCTGAAAGGAATATTTTTTTCACTGGGTAGGATGAAACTGAAAAGCTCCTAACCTGAAAGCATAGCATTTATGAAAACCATTATTTTTATCAAATACAGGTAATCTTAGGTACAATAGAAACAAAGTGCTGTAAGTACTCTAAGACTAGCTTATGTAACTCTTGATATGAATTTTAAATATGTTTCAGTACAAACAATGCTGTAGATTTTGGAAAGTGATACCCAAATTCTGAATGTTTCTTTTCATACAGAGAGCATTTATTAACCTTATGTAATATGTGAGATGTAAAATGGTTATGTAAATATTTAACTGTAAAGGAAATTATTAGTCTTATTTCATAGATGTTTTTAATGAGTTAGAAATCATTTTGACTTTTTTATCATTTGTTTGTTAAATGGAATTTAAGAATACTTTCCTATACACTCCGAATTTTTTGTTTTCTGCATTTAAATTATAACTTACTGCTGTATAAAATCATCTTATCAAAATTATACATGGCATATTAAAAATGTTGGTGAGAATACCCTATTGAAAAGAATCTAATTGTGACATATAGATTATATACCTAGCTCCAAATTTCTTAAAAAACAAAGGTATTAGGAGTATTAAGGATTGATTTAGAATTTGGAATTATGTTTCTAAATACCTACTCATCTAGTCTAGCACTAAAGAGTCACATAAAATTTAATTTCACAGGTGGATCACAAGTGACATAAAAAACATTGTGTTTTTCTTGTCACCTTGGGCCTATAGAGTTAATGAGTTTAAATAAGTCCTTCATTCTCGACCGAGTGGGTAACCTAATTCTAATACTAGGTGAATGGTTTCTGTGACTACCATGTTGCTAAGAAACCTGTAGTTACCAAGTTGCCTTGGTGAAACAATGGCTTTGTAGGTCTCCTTAGCACTGTTGGGAGGTGGTTAATCAAAACTATGAAGGACTTTTATAGAGTTTGTTTCCCAGGTTATGACTAACTTTTCTTCAGAAAGCCAAACAAACCTGAGTCTGTAAAAACTATTATAAGGAAAGCCCAAGATATTTTAAATTAAATCATAACCTCTATTATATATATATATTTTAAAGTTGGGATCCAAGATGCGAAGCTATTTTTACTAGTATGAAGTTAAAACAATTTGTGTATTGAATGGTATGTATTTCTTACCCTCCTTAACTTTGCATTCTGTTTTTTAGAGTGATTCTTGAGATTGCATTTACATGTATAGATGAGTATTTGAGTTGAGGTTGTGAGAAAAAAATGCATGAAATGATTTTAGTCACTTGATATAAATTGCTCTACCTATGAAATGATTCAACATTTATTTTTTAAAAATGGCATACTTTGTAGCTTTTTTTTTTTTTAATGCACCAAGACTTTTTTAGGTTAAGAATTCTATTCAGCGCAGGGACCTGGCTTTTGCCAGTTTTGCTCCCTGGCAGAAGTTTCTATCTTAGATTAGTCTGGCATCACTGCAGATTCTTAGAGCTCCACAATTCATGTTAATATAGTGAAGGATCTGAGTTGTTAAACTGTTAATCATTTTGGGTAACTTCAGTTTCCTCCATGTTATTTTCTTCTAATACAAAGATTTTGATGTGCTTGTTTTTAGCAAATCAAGTTTTGAGCAACCCCATTCTTGTTGTCCAGATGGAGAATGCTGAAGGAGTTCCTTCCCATTCACTCCCATTTGAACCACTCCCCTTAGAGTGAGAGTTAAATCACCAGGGGCCTGCAGAACTGGGGCGAGGGGTGATGGCACACAGGAGTGGGCACAAGCAGTTAAGAACCCAGGCTTTGGAAATCACACTGCGTGGGTTCAATTTTGGGTCTTCTGCCACAAGCACTCTAACCTTAAATGAGCTATGTAATGACTCCAATCCTTAATTTCCTCAACAGTAAATGAGTGATGATAACAGTTTCTACCTCAAAGACTTGTGAGGATTAAATGAGATTATATGAAAGGCTCAGCATGATTTCCGCCACTTAATTGAAAGCCTTCTTAAACTTACAATGTTTATTATTATAGAGGTCATTTTGAGGGGGCTGTGAGTTGTTCCTTCAAATCTGAAAGGGTTTAGGTGGTGTTTGACAAAGGCCTCCCACGTGAATGCTTTTAATGGCTAAGAAGTGACAGATTTATTGTATGTTTTACTTTTTATAGTTAATTTTCATTTGTCCTTTTTACACTTTTTAATTTTTCCTTGAGTTTGGTGTTGGCCCTAACTCTCAGTTTCTCATCTGTAAAATGGAGGGGTGGAGGTGGGCTTTCAGTGTTGTCTCAGGTCATGCCTAGCTCTGTGATCTGAATCTGGGATTGCATAATGAGAAGTTCCATTTTTAACAGAAGAAGGGGATCTAGAATTTAAGGACAGCCTCAAAGTCTGACAAAATAAGAATAGGATGCAGGAGTGATAGCATCTTACTTTTTTCTCTTTTCCTATCCTTAAGAAAGTGGCAAGAACTCTCAGAAGCAATAAGTGAACATTCTTCATATGTTTGGGTTAAATATCTGCTTTAAGCCATCACTTTCATCTTTTTAAAAAAAATTATTTAAAATTTTGAAACACCCTCAAATTTACAGAATTGTTGCAAATATGGTACAACATTTGTTGGCCAAAACTAATTTATTTTGGGGAAATCATTTGAAGAGTACAAAGAACTTTGTATTTGAATAATATAAATAATATAATTTGAATAGTACAAAGAACCTCTGGAGAGTAATGCCTATCAACCCTGAATACTTATAGTTTTATTTCTTTACAAACCATGATATTCTTGTGCATAACCACAATACAACTATCAAAATTAGGTAATTTATATGTGTATGTGTACTTATTTATTTCCGACTATTTAATCCTCAGACTTCATTCACATTTCACCAGTGGTTCCCATAAAAATCCTTTATAGCAGAAGGATTCAGTTCAGAATCACATGTGGCCTTTAATTGGCATATCTGTGTAATCTCTGAGACTGGGATGATTACACAGTCCATTTTAGAATTCTGTGACTTTGATACCTTTGAAGATAATAGGCCAGTTATTTTGTAGAATGTCTTTTTATTTGGATTTGTTGATACAGCTTCATGATTACATGCAGGTTATACATATCCATCAGGACCATCAGAGAAGTGATGTTTTTCTCACTGTAACCTATTAGGTGGTCCTGATGTTGACTTGTCTCATTACTGATGATCATTTTGATCAGTTGGTTGAGGTAGTATCTGCCAGTCTTCTCCAGTGTGGACTTTCTTATTTTCCCTTTGTAATTAATAAGGGATGGAAATAAATCAGCATTAAAATGCCAGTTTATTCATTTATTTATTCATACTAGCACAGACTCATAGTTTTGTTTTAATTCAGTGGGTTGTAACCCATTACTAACATTATTTATTTTGAAGCTCAAATAAAATCTCTTCCAGCCATTCATTGTTTCCTTTTAATATGTCCCCGTCATTCTTTGAGCATTTCCTTTCTAGTTCAAAAAGATGTACCAGGCTTTTTTGGAAAGTCCTACATTAACCATTTCCCTAGGAATTCTTGTTTCTTTAAGAAGGGAATGGTATTTAGAGGCCAAGATCTGTGAAGTATGTGTGTCTGTTACTGTTGGTGTTGCAACTCTCCAACACCCTCAATGGACAGAGCTGGGAAATATTTCAGTGTATCTGTGTACATAGTTACACATTCATATAGATATACACATGCATAAACATACACATACACATTTATTGCTACATCTTTATATATATTGAAATATGAATTTACACTGACATACCCAATTCCAATCCAACATAAAAGTTCATTCTAATTTTTTTACGATGTTTGTAAAACTTCCTTCTACAATAGTGAGAAATCTGGTTCTCTGTATACTGTAGAAGCCAAGGGCAGGATCCCCAAGATGTGCCACTTTGACATGTAGATTACGTCAAAGGTGAAAACAATCAAGGCCTAAAAGACTCAGAAAGAAACTTTGATCTTATCCACCTAACTGCATAAAATAATTTAGATGGAGGAATGTTTCAAGAGGAATGCTCTCACCATAATTAACTATATTATAATGTGAACTAGGTGTGGTAGATAGAAAAGAATCTGTTAAAATTCCTCTGTGTCCCAGCAAACATTTGCTTATTAAAAACATCTACTCTTTGATATTCTTTCTATTTCCCTTTGAAGGGAAATTGAATTGCTTCTCTTCCCTTTGAGGTCAAAGATCCCTACGCCCTTCTCTTAGTTTAGGATGATTATATACCTTATTGTCCCTGACTGTCTTTGGAATCTCATATCTGTGGGTGTAAATATGTAATTAACCTTTTTTTCTCCTGTCAATCTGTCTTATGTCATCTGATTCTTAATAGAACCTTGAAGGGCAAAGGAAAGTTCTTCCTCCCCAACAAGATGTAGTTGGACTCACAGTGGCTCTCCGCCTCACCCCTTGGGGTCTGATACCACATGCCAGACTGCCTCTCTGCATGGATACCCTTCTTGCCCTGCTTAGGCTCTGACACCAGTGCTAAGTTGCCACCATGAGTGATGACTTCTTCAGCCTGACTGGTTCCAGATCCCTATGCTAGGCCACCCTTTTATGTGGACATTCCATGGCTGCCTCCACACCAGGACATCCTCCTTGCCTCACTCCCAAGTGTTCCTCCCCATGCCCTGCTGACCCCCTATCCCAGGGATGCCTGCCTTGATGGTGGGGAGCAGGAAGAGGAAGAAGTAAATGAAAAGCTATTTTTTGTGTTTTTAACATGCCAAGTGGCTATTAGGAATATTTTATTTTTAACTATACTATTTTGCTAATCAAGAAAAAAGCTATGTATGTAATTAATTGTTTTTGTCGTTTGAGTTGCACTTTAAACAAATGAATGTAGTGGCATGTGTGCTTTCAGTTCGTTGGCTTAGTTTGAAACAAAACTGTAACTGAAAACTGGGTAAAAATGATCTTGTCATTTGGGGAAAGCAGAGAGAAGGAGCATTTGAAAAAGTGAGTATCTTTTCCAAAATCACTAAGTACCTTTGCCTTCATTTAATTTTTAATAGAAGGGCTATCTTTGTGGCAATCTGTCATATGCATATGTGGGCAGAAAGAGTTTCAACAGCATTCCTTAGCTAAAACCAGCTTCTTAGTGGATTTATTTGAACAACATTTCAGAATTTTCATACTTATGATCTTATCCCTGTGTGGATATTCAGGCCAGCTATGTTTTCTGAGCTCCCTGTTCGAGACAGCCTCAATAAGGGCTCCTACACTGAGGTTCTGTCAGCGCTTCCACTGGAAACCTATCACAGGGGCTGGGTTCTGGCTGGGTGCCCCTCTCCAGAACGCCCCAGCCCCAGCGGGGAAAGCACAGGGTGGAGTTTTTCCACCCAAGTTCTGGCCACTCTCCAAACCCTTTAGAGTCTGTGAGATTTCTTCTCTTTTCTTTCTTCTCCCTTTAAAAAAAATACCGTAACAATACTACTGAGATGTATCAGGGATGTGGGCAGGGTAGTGGGTTTGGGATGGGGGTGGGCCTTTTAGTTAGCTTCCCTGCAGTTTTGCTGTCTTTCGAACTGACAATTCTTAAGAAACTGCATAAGCATATTATTTTGAAAACTTATTGGGAGGGGTATCACATTGACATACACTGCACAGGAAGTTTGCTCTTTAATTTGCTTCATCTTTTCTCTGACTGACTTGGAAAGGTTATACTTGGTGTTCTTCCAGGTGGTGGTGGTAACAACATCCATGCTCCCAAAAGCACCTGAAGGGGAGAGATAGCCCATTAGGTTCATGATCTGCTTCATACCTTTTTTCTGCTGTTGTTCTTGCTGATTGGTAGAAAGCCATTCAAGTCACTCCTTGTCTATTATTATAAATGGAAACTGGAGTAGTTCCCATTACTTTTTTCTTCTAGACCTTTACAAATAATTTCTGGGCCCAAATGCAATTGTGAATAGCCAGACAGCTTCTAGGAAAGCTGTTGGGTCTCACTGAATTGTGACTGTTGGACAAAGGCATTTTGTTTAGAAGGCTTGTCCCAAAGTGGTGTTGGAGTCTGAAAGAAGGCTGCAGCGTCTGGTTCTTTCTGCTGTGAACTAAAAGGAAAGCTGATGTTTGCTGAGTGGATGGCTGTGCTCACTGTCCAAACAGATCTCTGTTTGCCAACTGTGAACATATTGCTGCCTCTGTGAGGCACTCCATCATGCCTTGAATGGATCCTCTTGTGTTCAGAATTTTGTGACTCAAAGAGAGGGGGAGAGAAATATTTCTTTCAGACTTCAGCATTCACTGTAGCATCCATAGTCTCATCAGACCTTTAGAAACCAAGTATGCACCAGAGACGGACGCTTCTTAAGGAGAATGAGAAAAGGGCAGAGAGAAAGGAAGAAAGTAGAAGCGCCATTGAAATGCCTTTATTCTGGCCGCTTGTGGCCAAGTTTTCATAAATAAACCAGGCCACCTTGGTAAACAGAAAGAATTGTGAGAATGTTCCTGATTTCTCCTGAGCAAAATAAAACTTTCAGCACTGAGTTTCCAATTCATGATTCATTTCTGTTCACTTTTATGTACACACACCTCCCAAAGCATATGATGCATGCATAGTATGGTACTAAATGGGTGATAGAGTTTTATTCCACCTGAATGATTCATTAAAAATGGTTAATTGATATAAAGGAGTTTCATTACTTTATAAACTCTCCTTTAATTTTAGAGTTCCAGACTTATTCTATCTACATTAAATGGTGAAAATAAAATGGAATTTTTGTTATCATTTTAGTCTCTTTATTTCATCACTTTCTATACTATACTAAAGTCTACTGCTTGGCAAGGTCTCATTTTAGCTGCATGACTCGAGGACACAGCTCATAAGACAAAGTTAGGCATTCCTTGCAGTTACCTGTTGCTTTGTGTTAAGGCTTAGAAACCTTGGTTGTGTGGCGGTAAGGGAAAACCAACTGAATGACTGGCATTGCAACTAAATGAGCAAATGGCATGGGCAGGACACATCCATTTTGGTTTGAGTTACTTACCAAGTACCTGTTAAACACCAGGCAAACTGTGGTGACACTAGGGGAAATGAAAAGGGTTTCTTGTAGTTGATAGAGGGACAGATGGCTTTTATGAATGGAGAGGTAGATTCCCACGCAGCAATAAACTGTCAGTGAGAAATCTATGTTGATTTGCCTAGCTGGAGTAAGTGATGCTTTTTTGGCTTAACCAGATTCAGAGCTTAAAATCAGAATCACCACCCCATCCCAAGCTATGATATTAACCATTTTTGTTGTATGGATATTGGTATTAAATCATTTTTGTTGTCTGGATGATTTTATTGATGACTGTCTGTACCCATAGAACAATCTGAATCTTTAACTTTACTGGTTAAAACTGGAACATAACAGGAATAGTGGGGGAGAGTTGGGGAAGGAGAGGACATGGCAGCTGCCACTGTGGTGTTAATAGGAATGATCTCAGCCAACCCATCAGGTGAGCTAAGCACATGCCAGGTATTCCTCTAAGCACTTTACCTCCACTAACTCACATCTCCCTCACACAATCTTTAGTAATATTCCTAGGATCACACAACTAGTAACTGGCGGAGCTTGGAGAAGAGTATGGCCCCGGTGGCTGCTACACTGTAGTTGGCCAATAAAGAAACCTGCATTCCCACTGCAGAGTTTTCAATTTATCTCTCCTTTTCTTGCAGTGTGGTGTTGGAGAAGAGTTACTAAAAATCCAAAGACTCCTCTAGAAAGCTGAGATCACTAGAAAGATAATGTGTTCTGTAGGTAAAGGAATTTGCTGCTTCCTATTTTTATCACAAGAGAGGAGTTCCATATTTAATTTATTCCTTATTAGTTACTATTATAAATTGATTGAATTACATTGTGGTCTAGTAGGTAAAGCTGGGTAGTCCATTTTGTTCAGTGCTTATTTGGCATCTTGATTTTAAACATGAAGCCAATGAATTAAGAGGTATCTTAGTATTAAGTCAGGATTATTATATATACCTGTATGCTGTGTATGAAAAATGAAAAGCAGATATTGAAATTATCTAACCATATATTTTGAATGTGATGAGAAAGTAGCAGGGAGTACAAGGCTTGGAAACAATGTTTTTAGAATATTTTGTACACAGTAAGGTACTATGACTGTCAGCAGCATGATTTCTTTTCCTCAAGGGACACAGATTGGGGTGATTGAGATTGGCCGTTAGGATGATTTTTTTCATAGGAGTTATATTTTTTGCCCCTCATTAATGTTGTTTAGTGATTACTGGTCATCTGAAATGCTGCACCAGGTGAAGAGGAGGTTATGTAGCTCGTAAATAGGAGTCAAAATAGTTTTGCACAACATAAGGCAAGTTTTGTCATTTATTTCTAGAAGCCCGTCAAAAAGGAAGTTAGTTTGTAAGTATATTCTAGAGACTATATTACACAAAATCATTTATAAGAAATAAAAATCATACTATCTTGTAATGTTGTATATAATTTGTAATTGCTGTAAGCTGAATTAAAATTTCTTGCAAATGTGTTGAGCATATTAAACCTATCCAGAATTTTTAGTGTGAGATTTGCTCTAAACTGAAGTTTTTCAAGTTTCCCTTATTTTGAGAGAGAAATTATGACAGAAGGGAACAGCTCAGCTTTCTGCCTCTTTTCATTATTTATAGGAATCTTTGTTCTGGCTTTCTTTCCCTTTGTTTGTTTTGTTCGTTTTCTATGTCTTGGGTCAGTTTTGCCTGTTTGGAACCTGTTTTTAAGAAGCTCCCAAACTCATCAGTGGAGCAGTGACTCCACACGCAGAGAATTCCCAGGTCAGGCTTTCTGAATGACACCTGCGATCCCCACCTTGATATTCCTGCAGCTGCCAGCCAGCCTGCCAGTAGTTCTCAACAGTCTTTTCTGTTTGGTGTAGGATTTGTCTAAAAAACACGGATAAGATGTTAACTTGTGTGAAAACCTGGAGAAATCAGAGAATGTGTTCAGTGTTAGTTTTGCCTGATAGCCACTCACAAGTAGAAGTAGAAATAATTTTTAACGTCATTAGCACTTGCTCCCCAATCATTTAGAGTAATTGGACAATGAATATGAAATAAATAATAGATGTTAAAAGGGGGAATAAATAACGAAAGCACCCTGTGGACCAGATTTGACCACTTTTGCTTTTGTGTACATGCTTCAGACTGTTATGTTTCTGTTTGGTAAAATTTGATAGGCAAGATTTCTCCAGATGTATTGAATCATTTTATGAGCATTAAATTTAGTAAAATTAGGACATTAAAAGATAACTAAGCAAAACTTGAGCATTAACAGTGATGCTTTTTCCAGGTTCTTTAGAGAGATTTCCTAAGTTTCCTGGTAAATCTCATCCTGGAAAGCCCAGCTTAGGCTCGCAATTAGTAGTTAAAATCTGAATCTTTATTTCTTCCTTTCCATTTGTCTGACATTAGTAAAAAATACTGTGATATGAGTACCTGGCAGCAAGGAAAGCAGAGGATATGATGAAGCACAAGTGAAAGGAATATGGCATTTCTCCCAACATTGGAGAATAACAGTAGTGCAAACTTCAATTTACCATGGAGTTACGACAGTCATTGATTAGGTAGACTTACTGTCCACTGTCAGAAATGGCTTTTTCAAAACATGAATAATAATATATGTGTTTATCTTGAGCTTTTCCCCATATTGCCTTCTTCCCGAGGTTGGTGGAGGGATACAGGGTTAAGGGTACTTGTAGGAAGCAAGTGGAGAATATACAGTATAATTTTTTTTTAGCAGAAAGTATTGTTTATTGGTTATCACACTCCAAGAATTAATGAGACTAAGAGGAATGTAGAGCTCTTTAAAACATAGAATAAAGCAGTATTTGTCATTATGTTGAGACAGAGTTTTAGAAAACACATGTATTTGTAAGACATGGTACTTTAATGCAAATCAAATGTATTATTACAGAGTCCATGGGATGACTGAACTTTAAGTAAATTTTTTTGCTTTGCTAAACAATTGTCCTAAGAGCCCTGAGCCATTGGTTGTATGCTTTCAGGATATGAGGAAGCTAGATTCATGGCTGATCTTAGAATTTGTACTCAATTTTAGATTTAAGGGATAGTCAGACTGCCTCTCTTTTCAAGGGGACAGTGACCTGTCTTTTGTAAATTTTAGATATTTAAAAAAAATCTAAAAATTGCTTTGTATTTAGCTTAAGTAAAACAAATGAGTTGGTTATAGGAATACTGAATCCAACTGAAGAACAGTGGATCCCAACTTGAAGGTAAAGGAGAGAGGAGTTGGGAATTTTTGTGCAGAAAATGAATTTGGGTGGTTTCTGGGACACAAAGATCCAGACTTAAAGCTGGACCTTATGGTAGATCCATATTGGGTTGTTAATGAGAAATTTGAGGTTGTGTCCATGAAGCTCTTATACACTTCCTGGTGAACATTGGGCCATTGGACAGGTCTGCAGGTTGGGATTATGAACTGGTTAATTTCTTTTAAATTTCTTCTCAAACTGTGTAGTGTATTTCATTTTAAAAAGCAGATTTCCACCCTCATGTTAACATTCTTTAGATTGGCATGCATCTTACCATTGATTTAATAGCAACTGAATGCCGTTAGGAAGGATTTTTCTTTTTTAGTAACACATAAAGTTATGTTGTATCTTGATTGATGGTATCCTGGATTTGGTGAAGTATGATATAACAGTAGACTTTGTACTATGCATAAAAAGATGGCATCATTTTTCTCCCTCTTACTCTTGGGTAGACTTTGGACAACTAATAAACGTAGATGAGCTTTATTTTTCTGAATGGGTAGTCCTTCTGGGACACTCATTAGTTAGGAGTTCTGAAAGTTGCTGTAAGCTTGTAGCAATATGATTATACTGCAAACAGTCCTCATGAAGAAAACCCTCAGAGTGAGGTAAATTGAAGAAGCAAGTTCTCACTGAAGGAAAGTTTTGTTTTTTAAAATAACAAAATCAAAAAGAAGCAAGCATTTCTGAGTAACACCTTGCCAGAATATTTCACAAATTAAACTGGCACTTTCAAGAAAATTCATGGAATTTAGTCAAGAAAGTAGTTGCAGACCTCCTTGCTGGGTTATAAGCTGTTACGGTCATTGTTTTTCTTGGGGAGGAGTTGGGTAGGCAGCAGTGGTGGAATTAAGGCCATCAGTTACCCAGTAAAATGAATCAGTATTAGATTGTTTTAGGATTTAAGAAGACCTAAGTATTTTTTTTAAGATTCTTCATTTTTGTAGTACTTAAAAAAAAAATCTTCTATGTGCAAAAATGAAAAGATTTGTTTATGAATACCCAAATTGGTGTGAATGTTGAAAAGAATGAACTAAGGTTTTAGGAAAGAAAACATTATTTTTTCTGGTCCAAGTGAGAGAAAGAAAGGTCAGCTGAGAAGTTTTTTGCTTCTTAGATATGGTACCCATATGTAGAATCATAGCCATTATTTTTACACTCATTCCTAGTTGAAATTTTGCCCTGACACATTTGCAAAAGTTGGGATTGAAAACAAGAAAAGTGTCTTGATTAAGTCAGACTTGTGTTTAATACCTGACTATTCTGTTACAAAACCTTTGGGTTATAGTTACAGAAAATGAAACTATTTCATATGAAATGAACTTTGTTATGATTTCGTATGTCAGTACACACACACACACACACCCTAAAAACATACAACTATAAATAAATGATTTTGTGTAGCATAACATAAAAATTATTCATAGATTGTAACTGAAAATAAAAATATTTAAATAATGACCATAGTGTTAATTTGAATACCAGTGAGCTCAACAGCCTAGTACAATTCAGAATGAAAAAATGGTGAAATTGTGATCTCCTTCAGTTTGAATTTGGCAGTACCCTGTTGTTCAGGCTCTGCCTAACTCTGCAGTAGGTTGAGGTCCCAAACTGCAAAGGTCCATGGGTCACCACAGGCCAATTCAGCAATTCATCCTCATTGGTCAACTGGCCATGGAGGAGGGATGAGGCTGGTGGTCTTGTTTCTGCCTTTGAGGAGTCCAGGGCAATAATGATTCTCCATACCTTGTGTTTACAGAGTGATGGAGTATAGTGTTTTTAGAACCTAATTTTTAAAAGGGCCATAGACAAGGTAGACTGTTAGGATGACCCATGGGGATGCATTATGCATTGGCAGCCATGGCATTGAAGGAGAGGGTATAGAAATCCCAAGTTTCTCTGTAGCAGAGGCCTGATGAGATTAAACTCTCCAAGTATCTGAAGGATTGTTTTATAGGATTAAGGTTACATTTAGTCTGTATGGCTCTTAGGAACAGAATTCAGATTTCTGCTTATTAAAAGATAAAACCCTTTATCAACTAAGATTGCTAAAAAATGAAGTGTTTTTTTTCCCCCCCTGAGAAAGTGCACTCGATGTTACTTGAGGTATTCGGCAATTTGTTAGAGATTTTGTTCAGCAGTTCAGTCCTTAAATAGAGAATTGGACTGGATGACCTTTAAGACCTTTAACATTCCCCGGGGAATTCTGAATTTTTGTGATCTTGGCTGCCAATTAAAAATGTTTATAAAGAGTTTATCAGCTGCTCTACCTGTTTGCCTATTCTTAGATGCAGAGTTCATACTAAACTATCACCAGTGGCCAGTAATCATATAAATGAATGCAATAATTACATAAACTGCTTCTGAATAGTGTGCTTATTATTCTGTATTATATAAAATCCTATGATCACTTTGTTTTTGCTCTGGAAGTATACTGATAGTTGCTTATTATAACTAAAGCTGGAGGACTATTTTTAGCCAAATGATAGTCATTTTTGTCAGTTGAAATAGTCAAATACCTATTGATAGGATAAAAATAATGGAACTCTGCTTTTTCCTCCTTTTACACATTTGCTTAAGTTAAGAATCAGCTAATTTGGCTTAAAGTGACTACAAATGAGATGTGCTTCAAGGATCTTGAATTTACCTTTCCCCCTACTCTTTTGTGTATTTTTATTGTATTCTTTCTAGGTCATTATTCCTCTGATGGTACATACTGCACCTCCACCAAAATCAATAGGGTGTGCAGTTGGGTGACCATCTTGTGAAAAAATTCCAGATTCCAGAGGCCTGGAAATCTACGTTTCAAACGGCCTCAGAGATTCTAATATAATTCACATTTGAGGCTCACAGCTGGAAATATTTTAGGCATTGTCAACCGATAGCTGTTTTCTAGACCCTGCAAGTGCAGACCTAAAGTATACCAATGCCAGGCAGCGTATAATATAGCTTTAGAAGGAAGCAGAGAAATCAGGGTCCTTGTCTTTTACTTTGTATTTGAGGCAGTTAACATGGACAGTTAGTGACTTGCCCAGAAATCTACAGATTGTATCCCATTATCTCCACTGAGCTCTACTTGACTTTGATGGGCTCAGTGGAAGAGAAAGAACTTTTAAAAGCACCATCTGAAAGTTGAAATGAACCAAAGACGAGCCTCTTGATTCCTATGATGTTTTTTATGAATTGCTATTTTGAATATCATATGTATGCTGTTGTCACAGACCTTTTAATGCATCACATTGAATTGAAAAACAATTCAGTCGAGTTTAATTGGGGCCATCCATATATATTCTGGGTGTTTTTTTTTCCCTGGTTTGTAGTTTTCCCCCAGTCCACAAGAGTATTTCCTCCTCCTGTTTTCTTCTTCTTCTTCAACGTTAGTTTCCTGTCTAGTTTCCTCCCCCTTTTCAAAGAGAGGGGGAACTTTTGCCCCAAACACTCTTTATTATTCACTCTTCACTTCATTCTAGCACCAAATTTCCTAACAGACCTGATTCATATATCTGTGGCCAGGAAATTTTTAATCAAACATTTTGACCCTGTTTTACCCTTCTAAAAGCTAATGTGATCCTCTAAGTCTGGGGAGAGCAAATGCTGGGGCAAAATATCTCTAAAACTGAAATCAGTCAAAGGGAGAAATTAAGTTTAAATCCCTTTTATTGCTTACAAACTGCAGTCCAGGGCCATCTCTCTTTCCTGCTCTGGCAGAAGCAAAACCAGCACTCCCCCTCACCTCTCAGGTTCAGATAAGCCCTCCTTGCCCAGGTAATTACCCATTGATATGGAGATGAACTTTTCTCCACCCCTGAGGAATGTCTATTGATATGCAGATACACTAAAGCCATACTTCTCTCCACCCCTGAGGATGTAGATGCAGTAAGGTCAGGTGAGATATTCTGGAAATATTACAGTTTTACCCACAGATCCCTTGATAAGTCCGAAGCTGAAAGTACATTTTATTGGACATCAGGACATGTGCACATGGGGATTATTTTATAGGTGAAATCAAGGGGAAGAGAAGTCACAGACACAATGGTTCCTCAACATAAATTCACATTTTCTCATGTTTACAGTTAATCTGAGTAGGTGTGTCTGGAAAAGGAGGGATACAATCCTAACATTTTGCCTTGAAGCCATGTATGAGTTGCTTATATTTGCATATCATGCATATCTGTTTGTGGTTATGCTCTTGTTTAACCCTTGTTAGTACCATATGTGCAATTTCTGTTTTGATACATTTTTGTTCTTACTGAACACAGTGATCATTTTATCTTCTTCATTTCTTACAGGCCATTCTCGAATACGAAACCGAGGGTTAGTGGTGGTTTGGGTGAGGTAACCAACATTCATCCACACTTGTGGAAAGCTTTCTGGTTTTTTTTTCAGCCCCAGAGAAACAGCAGTGAATCTATTACGAGGTCTCTCTGGAAACCCAGTCCCCAAGGGAAGACCGTTCATTTTCATTTGTCTCAGGCCCCAACAGTGATTGGAGGGTGGTTTGAAAGTAAAACTGTAGCCTGTTTATTAGAATTGTTTCTGTGGAACCAGAGTGCCAGGACTAGAAAACATTCATGCCATAAAGCGGTCTGCTGCCCCTCAAACAATAACCGTCAGCACATTTTTATAGCTGAGAAAACAGCCCGCCAGGATGACCCAACCTTCCCACAGTTACTTAGAGGTGTTTACTGACCGTCTTTGATCAGACTTCAAATGGGAGAGTCTAACCTATTCGTAGTTGTTTACTGTTAGTCCTCAACCTGCCCTTTGTTTTTCCCATACAAACAAGAGCAAAAGCGACAGGCTGTGTAATCAGGGCTGGTCTGTAGGAACGAACTCTCGTTTACTCTCCTGGCTTCTTCTGTATGGTTTAGGTAAGGCAGAGACTAGAACTATAAAGTGAACTAGTCACCTCAAAGCCCATTATTAGGTCCCAACCAATGGACAATTTAGAGAATTTTTATTAGCAATCAAGACACTTTTGTAAAATAAAGCTAATTTCAGAAGATTACTGGTTTTTGGTTGAGATACAACTTCCAGCCTAACATTGAGTGATTATGAATGAGTGAGCAGCCTCCTAGATAGGAGAGAAAATGGATCAGGCTGATAAACTGATTTGTGTTTTCTGGAACAATTTGTTCATTTTTTTTCATTTCTGTAGATAACTGTTGGTTTTCTTGAGTAATTTTATTCCATGAATCCCAGATGTTTCTTTCTTGCCTTTGGATTGAAGGAGTTAAAAAAGAACTAAGCTAGTAAACCACATAGGGGTGTTATCAGTAAATTGCCTTTGGAATGTCGTCAAAGACTTGCCTTTGTGCCACATACTGTCCCAGGGGCAGCTGAAGAGCCAGCCAGTGCTGAGAGCAGTGAAAAGGCGTCCTCTGTGGTTTGCTTTGTATACACCGCATTTGAGCAAGGGATAGTTGAACTCCCCTCAGTGCACTGAGTAATGCTGTGCAGCTCAAGCTGTACATTATTATTATTGGTAGTTAGCTTTCAGGTGGATGATGTTTTTACTGTTCTTTCATTTGTAACAAATAATGTAAAACAGATCTTGGGAGGAATGCAATCACATATTATTGTCTGGTTAATAATTTCAGTACTATTTTCAAATTTGACCCCCTAGAGCATGACCTTGGAATTGTAAAGAGGGGCCCAAATAGGAAGTGCACATTTGCCCGAGTTTTTCAGAGTCGTTAGGAAAATATCTCTTTGCTATCTTGTCTTTTGCTCACCAGTGGGAGAAGAGTTCCTTGTGGCCAGCCAGATGGGTGGAAGTTGGGGTCTGAGGAGGAAGAGCGAAGGGGTTTTATTCATCCCTCTTCCCTTTCAAAGCCCTTACTGAGAGCAGAGAAAGCTGGTGACAGAATGAAGGCAACCCTTTTAAAACCCACAGTGTGTAAGTTCTGCTCTATTCTTGCTGCCACATCACTTAGTTTCTCTCCCTGCCATCAACTTTTAGGCAACAATCTTTCTATCTGATTCTTCTCCCTACTAAATTAATAGATGTTAATGTATTCTTAAAAAATGTCAGTTTGTGTCGTATAAAACTCAGGACTTTTAAAATGAGATTTAAAAAACTCTGCTCTAATAAATTATTTTCCCTCAACAAGACTGTCTGGGTGGATCCACTGGAATTATGCTCACCTATTTGGGCTCAGTATTCCTGGTAAAACACCCCCGCAACCCCTGAATTTGTTGTTAGCTGCAATGCCAGTAGTTCTGAGAAATGGCCCTCTTTACTTTGCATGAGAAAGTGTGAGGGGCTCTCTGATGCCCTTGATGAGCTTACAAGGAAGATTTGATTTTAAAGGCTTTGAAATGAAGTTCTTACTGCCCTCTTTGATGCCTTTATTTTGATTTTGCTGCTAATATCTGCAGGGAATTTTTAAATAAAATTTCAGAAGCCCCTGCTCAGTATTACTGAGTTTTATTTGTATCATTCCTGAGAGCTTCGAAGTTTATAAGATTTTGGTTTAAGTGTAAGTGAGCAAATCCATAGATAATCTGCCATTAAAACCTGACATTAAAAATCAAAACAAAGACAGACTGAATCTTAGGTTTCATTTAAGGAAGTTTAATTGACAGGATGATAGTATTTTCATTTGTAGACTGGTCAGTTACGTTCTGAGACCTTGGGAGCTCCAGCTTCAGCATCAAGCTGGATGCATGAACCCACTGTTCGATTTTTGTTTTGTTTTGTTTTTTCCAAAGATCAACTTCTTGTGCCATTTCTCATAAGCTTTCTACCTAATTCTTTAGTCATTTTTATTGCTACACGAGACTTTGGCCAAATGCTCACGCTGCGTGAGATGTCTGGGCTATATGCCTGACTCCATGCTGAGATGCACAGTGTCTGTCACAGAAACCTCAGGCCAAAGGCAGGACCCAAAGCTGGGTTTCTCCCTCCCCCATGCACTTCTGTGCACCTGTGCATTACTCATTCTGCCTGCCTTTCTCTCCATAATTAAGAACAGAAATGCTTGTTCTCTTCAATGTCATAGTGTCCTTGGCATCCTGCACAGGGCCTGGCAACGAAATCAGGTTCAACAAAGGTTTGTTGACCTGAACAAAGCAACAACCCAGAGTTCTAGAATCAGGAGCGCAAGGCTGTATTACCCATCTCTCCTAGTACCTGGTATCTTTGACAGTCTTCGAGCTTATTTTTCTGTAGTGCTGAATTGTATCAGGTTCTTTTAAAAACCATATTAGCTCATCATGCCTGTTGTGAATGGATTTACCAACTTCCTTTACCTTTCATTGCCAGTCACTGAAACTTTTAAATATGCTCCTGCTACCCACCCCATGGATACTTTTTATTGTGAAGCTCCAAAGCTCTTGGTTCCTAAAGCATTTGCCTATGATTTATATAGTAGTTTGCTGTTAACATATCCATTGTAAAATCCTCTGTGTGGCTTTTAATTTCTTATAGCATGGAATACAATAAGTGCCCATTGTGTAGAATTCAGTAAAATTAACTGATGCCAGTAGAGCACTCAATCACACAGTAATCATATGGACTTTATTAACATTTAAACATATTTTCTTAACATTTAAGCTTTAAAACAACTTGATAAAATAGATCAAGTAGATATCTCAATTTCATTGAAATCGAGGAAAATTGGGGTTCATGAAGCTTAGTCTTATATGAAAATTAAACTCTTGTCTCCCTATTCCTGATGCCTTCCTAACAGCTAAATAGCAACACAGGTTCAAAGGGAAAGATTTGGAAAGGAAAGACTTGCATTTCAAATTGGCCAAACAGATGTGCTAACTCATGCAGCACCTTGTGTTTTGAAACGGTTAAGTGATACGAGGGTGGTGACCCATTACTTAGGAATCCTGTCAGTAGCTCGGTTTGGGTTCTCGATAGCAGCTGACTTCAGGAAGATTGCGGCAAGAGCCCTCAGACATGGGCCGATTTGTTGTCGTGGTCACTGCCGCTTTTAAGGACAATGGCTGAGCCAGACTAGAAATTCTTGTAATAAAGCCAACTCGAGACACACAGAGGATCAACTTGCAGAAAACAAAGACTGGTCCTTTGATTTAGAGTTCCGTAAGGGCATTTGGAAAGTAAGGCACATCCAACTTTCTAAGGTTCCCTAGAAATTAGGGAAAGACACCGGGTAACTTGGGGAAAGGCACAGAGTGGGAGGGTTCGGGGTGAGGAGGTAGATAGCTACGGAAATGCGGTCGTCCTCCCCTTTTTCTCACTGGTCCTCATTTTCTAATGATCATAATTCACCAATAGTATATTATGTGTTTTAAAGGGGGATACTTTTTCCAGGCTATAGGAAGGGAAAATGTCTTCAGAAAGAAAAATGTGAAGGAAAAACAACTAACTTGCGCCTTTGAGAAACTGTAATTCTTCACTTGTCTCTGTGGTAAATGATTACATGCTGTTTACCTCTTTGGTCATACAGCATTTTTATTCTAGTGGCACAATGGTAAAGTTGTTTTTAAAATACCATTATGTGAAAAGGCACTATGCTAGGTATTGTATATATATTATATCTTTCAGTCCTCAGAAAAGTCCTTGAAGGTAGCTCTTGTCATTTCTTTTTGTAGATCAGAATCAGAAAGATGTTTAAGTAGCTTACCCAAGGCCATGCTAGAAACAGTAGAGTTCTAGTTGAAACCCTGTCATCCCTAGCTCCAAGGCTTTTCTGTTCTTGGCAGTTCTTAGAGTCTGTTCTTCCCAGCCTGTTTCCTCTCTGGCAGGATGCCTTTGGGAAGTAGTAGTTGTTACAGGTTGGAGAAACCAGTATATTTCAGCCAGAGAAATGTGACTTGGCTTCTGTATAAATATGGCACCTTGAGAGAGAAATTACTTTGCAGCATCCTTTTAAGGAACAACAAATCTTAACTCCTGAAGGAAAGTAAAACTAAAAACAACTAAATGTACTCTACTAAATCCTAAGGTCCTTTAACCACTCATTTCTGTAATTACTAAAATGTCCACAGGATAATAATCTTTTAAAATCTTGCTAAATTTAGACAGTGCCTGACATGCCTCCTTGTATTTATTTGTTTATATGTCTGCATCCCATAATTAAACTATCAGTCCTTTTAGGATAGAGAATGCATCCTAGTGGTCTTTGTATAGCACAGCATCTAGAAATAGCATCCTCCCAAATACCGATGTGTAAGGAATGATGATGTGCTCTTGGAGATTTATACTCAGTTGATTTTGGGTAGTTCATTAGTAACTTCAGTTTTACTCTCTTACATTTCCTTGGTTATGTGCTCATCATCTTTTTAAAAAAATATTTTTATTGAGGTGATGAAATGCACAAACATAAAATTAACTATTTTAATTCATTGGCATTTAGTAGATTTGCAGTATTGTGCAATCACCACTTCTATCTAGTTCTAAAACATTTTTATCACTCCAAAAGGAAATCATGTACCCATTAGGCAGTGGCTCCCCAAATCCCTTGCAAACCACAAATCGGAGTTCTGTCTCTGTTGATATTGGATATTCACCTAAGTGGAATCATACAATTTGTGACTTTTTGTGTCTGGCTTTCTTAGTATAATGTTTTCAAGGTTCATCCACTTTGTAACATGTATCCATACTTCATTCCTTTTTATGGCTGAGCAATATTCCATTATGTAATAAATATATATCACATTTTATTTATTCATTCTTCACAAAATGGACATTTTGGCTGTTCCCACCTTTGGGCTACTGTGAACATGTGTGTCCATATATTTTAGATCCGGTTTTTTATTTTTCTGGTTGCATACCTAGGAGTGGTATTGATGTGTAATATAATAACTTTATGTTTAACTGTTTGAGGAAGTACCAAACTGTTTTCTATAACAGCTAATACTATTTACATTCCTACTAGCAATGTGCAAGAGTTCCAGTATCTCCACATCCTCCCCAACGCTTACTTTTACATTTTTCTGAGAATAGCCATCATAGTGACTGTGAAGTGACACCTTGCTGTGGTTGTGATTTGTGTTTCCCTGATGACTAATGATGTTGAGCATCTTCTTATGTGTTTGTTGATTGTTTGTATATCTTCTCTGGTGAAATGTTTATTCAAGCCCTTTGCTCATTTTAAATTGGATTGTTTTTTGTTGGTCTAAGAAATTTTTATATATTTGAGATACAGGTCCCTTATCAGATATGTGATTTATAAATATTTTCCCCATTCTGTAGGTTGTCCATTCACATTCTTAATAATGTCCTTCGATGTGCAAAAGTTCTTAATGTTGATGAGACCTTAGCTTATCATTTTCTCTTTTTTTGCTTGTGTTTTTGGTGTCATATCTAAAAATTTGTTGCCAAATGCAACATCATGAAAATATACCCTCTTTTCTTCTAAGAAGTTTAGTGTTTTAGCTCTTATATTTAGGTTTCTGATCTATTTTGAGTTCATTCTGTTAGGTAGGGGTCTTTTTGTCTGTTTGGGGCCTCTTGCAATTCCATATAAATTTGAGCATCAGCTTTTCCATTTCAGGCAAAAAGACCATTGAAATTTGGTAGAGATTACGTTGACTGCAGACTGCCTTGAGTAGTACTGCCATTACAGTGAGGTTAAGTCTTCCAATCCATGTCTTTATTTAGTTCCATTTATTTAGGTCTTCTGTATTTCAGCAGTGTGTTGTGGTTCAAGTGTACAAGTCTTTCACCCACTTGGTTAAATTTACTCCTAGGAATTTTATTCTTTTGGGTGCTATTTTAAGTGGAATTTTTTTCTTAATTTTTTCTTCAGATTGTTCATTGTGGGTGTATAGAAATACAATTGACTTATGTGTTGCTATTATACCCTGCAAATTTACTGAATTCATTTATTAGCTCTAGTAGTTTTTTTTGTGGAATCTTTGGGATTTTCTGTGTATATGATTATGTTATCTGCAAATAGATTTTACTTCTTCCTTTGTCCAATTTGGAAGCCTCTCCTCTCCTCTCCTCCCCTCCCTTCCCCTTTCTTCCCCTCATCTCCCCTCCCCAGCCTAACCTAATTTAACCTAATTGTTCTGGCTTGAATTTCTAGTAAGTTGTTCAATAGTGGTGGTGAAAATGGGTATCTTTGTCTTGTTCCTGATGGTAGGGGGAAAGCTCTCAGTCTTCATCCATTGAGTATGATATTAGCTGTGGGGACTTACTGTCTTTTACCTACCAATCAGAGGTTCTCTAAGTGTGGCCCTTGGACAGCAGCATCTATACCACTTGAGAACTTGTTAGAAATGCCAATTCTTGGGACCCACCCCAGACCTCCTGATTCTGAAACCGTGGGAAATGGAGTTCAGCAATCTGGATTTTAAGAAACACTCTGAGTGATTCTGATGTACTCTAAAGTTTAAGAACCACTGCACTAGAATTTAAACTTCTTTGAGATTAGGACCTGTCCTTTACTACCTTTGTACTCCTTTTAGTTCTCTTGTGGTATTAATCATTAATGTCAAGGTTCCCCAAAGTGTTTACGTAATCTCTTAGTTGGTCTATGTGTCTTGAATCACCATGAAGATTTGGAGATTCATTATTAGACATCCATGATTCATCAGACAACCTCACATTTTGTAATTAGTCTTAGACCCATTGTAAACAATGCAAGTGCACACATCATTTAGGCTGTTTGTTCTGATAATTATTTTTACCATAATTATCTACTTACCTACTGGCTGTGGCCCTGTCCTGATGACTACTTTGGCCAGCAAGAATTTCTCTATTGGCTACTTAAAAAGACTGAGAGGGTCTTTTTTTAGAGTTTATTAGATTTATTTATTTTTGATTAAAAGAGTCACTTTTATAGGGTTTATTAGATTTTATCACATCATTATTTTGCCTTTGCTTTATTTTTCTCATTAGTTTTCTTTAATCTTGCTATGTCATGATCTCACCCCCCTTATATCCTCATTGAACAAGATAATATTTAATAAGATAGGATTGTGATGCATTGCTCCTAAGAGCTATTGAAAAGAGCCGTTTGGACACAAGTACCAGTTTACAGACAAGTATAATGATAAAATTCTGTTATTGTTTACCTGTTTGTGAGTACTCAGCTTATAAAAATGCCAGTTAAAATATCCAAAATTGTGGCATAATTAATTATTTATAGCTGGCCTATTTCTAAGACTGGTTGAAATGCTAATTTATACCTTGTATTCCCATTTTCTATTAAGTTTCAGATTTCTAAATCTCATTTGTGCATTTACTGTGAGTCAGTCTATTTAACTCTGCTCCCAGAATGAGGGAATATTTTGAATATAGCATCAGACATATCAGACTTACATATATTGACATATATATGTAAGTTCTGGGGGATCCCTGGTAGCAGGAAAGAAGCATAGAGTTGAGGCAGAATGGCTTAGAAGCTCTCTTTGAGCACATGTGGTCCTAAAAATATGTTACTCGGCTTTCCTTCAGTCTCTTTGATATGGGAAATAAGTCCTAGGATCATTGCATGAATTACTATTGATTGACTAATTAAGCTGCTTTCCAGCCTTTCTGGGTCAAGGTTTGCTATAAGTAAATGAAAAACCAGTTCATTAACAAATGCTAGCAGACTTTTAAGATGTTAGACCATGTACTTACATATTGCAGTTAAATTTTTTAATGACTGTAATAAATCATATTTCTTGTTTGTGCCTCACATCTTGTTCAGTGAAAAAAAAAAGAAATTCTTGACTGTTAAAGTCACAGCCTAAAACCTGAATTTGATCAAATTTCCCAAGGCATTTTTTTTTTTCATGGAGTTGCTGGGCTCTTGAGAACATTCTACTTCCAGTTCTAGAAATTGTTCATGTGACGTTTTCTGGTAATTTACTTGTTTACCTGTTGGTGAATACTCAGCTTATAAAAATGCCAGTTAAAATATCCAAAATTGTGGCATAATTAATTATTTATAGCTGGCCTATTTCTCAGACTGGTTGAAATGCTAATTTATGCCTTGTATTCCCATTTTCTATCACTTTCAGATTTCTAAACCTGTCTGTGAAAGTGTTCATGTGGTCTCTAGCTGAGTTTATTCATTAGTTTCACACACACAAAAAAATCTGAGATTAGTGTGGAAGTGTGTTTATTTACTTTTGTTTTCAGATTTCATCTGTGTATATACATATATCTGTGTATACATACTTACATGTATCAAGTGTTTAATTAAAGGGGGTTCCAGATCACTTAAGAGATTAAATTTTTTTTCAAAAGTTTAATAGTTCAGTGATTTCTCAATACAGTCAAGAGATGAAGTTGATTTGAAAAGATTATGTGGCCCCTGCCCCCAGTATATCTAATGTTGCTGGTTTGAACAGGAAGAGAAATATTTTTCTCCATATTCTAAGGGCTATATCATAATATGAAATAGAAGAAAGGGCTGTCTTGTGTGTCATGAGGTTACTAATTAAAAAATCAAGAAGAACCAAGTAGTCCTAGAAGCATAGGAAGGGAAGTTTGTATTTTAATTTGGAAAGGATTATAATACACTAGGAGGTTTCTCAAACACCAGCGTTTGAGCAGAGGCCATGAACTCACTGACTGGGAGATAAATATTGAGAGGAACAGTAACTTTTCTCATACCACCATTGTGAATTCGATTTTATTTTGCTAGCTTTTAAACTTCTGAATGTGTGTGGATATAATGGTTTATTTCAGAAAAGATAGGAACCTCGTGGTTCCAAGGCACAGCTGAGCTTTGGAAGCCATTTCTGCATGTTTCTCAGCGCCTTTGAAAGGCTTTGATGACAGGGACGAGAGGAAGGAGGACAAACATGCTGAAGTCATTTAGCTACTTCTGAAATCAAGGCTGCGAAGAAAACATTTTCTGGTTGTAAATCACTTGTCCTACATTCTCAAAAGCAGTTTATACAAATGACTTTAGCAGTTTTAGGGTCATTCCTGGGGTTAAGAGACTGTTTGCTTGGTATATAGTTTGGTGATTAAAAAGCAGTACTTTATTGAGGTAGAAACATTTCTGTTCACGCTTTGTACTGTGAAATATTTAGTATTTATCTGATGAGGAAGGTCTGCCACTTAAGTCAGTAGTGTGCACAGTGTATACTTGCTGATTTTATGTGTTACATGTGCTACTTTAAAAAATTAGTACTTTAAATGAAATTGTAACAAAAAAAAATTCCAAAACTAAAAAGCTATGAACAAAATTTTTAAAAATTGTGAAGATCGCTAACATTTTGATGAGGGATTATCGGGCCATACACTGCTTTAAGTTCCTTGTCTGTATTATAGAATTTAATCTTTAAGCCCAGCTCTTTGAGGTAGGAATTATGTTCTCACTTTAAACTGATGAGCAGTGAAGCTCAGAGCATCTAAGGGAATTGTTCAAGGTCACATAACCAGCATGAATAGTGAGCTGGGGAATGAAACCAAGCAGAGGCCATGCTTTTAATGCCTGCTTATAGAGCCCAATGATCTGACCCTGGGATTTCACAGACAGTGTTCAGGCCCACGCTCAGGCTGAAATAGTTGTCTATGATCTTTTTTTTTAGCGAGTCAATTCAAATACAAATATTTAGCAGATACGTAAATGTCTTGGTGGCTGTGGCAAAAATGCTGAAGCTGAAGAGAGATGGACTTAGGTAGTGATTTGGAAGGTGAAAGTGCCTTCAGTTATTGGTGGATGTATTAGTTTAAATCATACTTAAAAATAGAATGGGGTCATGCAATTATCCATGCTTATGCCGTGGTTGTCTTTTGCTTTAAATGGTTACCAGTGTATTAGCGTGTGAGAGACCCCTGTGGTGTTGTCCCTGCTTAGAGATTATCCAATGGTTGAATGCTTTGGTTTATTGTCCGTGAGGTTTCAGTGACTCTAATCATATAGAATGTTATGAACATTAGCATCTCTTCTGCCCTGCTTCCTATACATCTTTCCTATACTTAAATACTTTCTGATGTGCATCCCAGCACCCCTGTCCCTCCACACCCCCACTGGTCCTCTCCTGTGAAGGATCTATAACACTGGATTGTACTGTGAAGTGAAAGGTGCATTATGCTTACATGAATGCAGCACTGGGTGGCAGGATATGTTTTGTTTTCCCAAGAAAAGTGTTGTATTTTTCTTGGTTTTTGTTATAGCCGAGCAATTTTCATTGTCGGCAGCACAACATACAATAGGAGAAAGCAAATAAACAACACACAGCACTTGGAGCCGGGAAGTCACATCTCAGGCAAGAAACACAGGTTTGAATTGACATTTGGGAGGTGGTTGCTAGTTGCCACACTGAAAACCAGTGACTTGTGAGGTTCTTGCACTTCTAGGGAAACCATTTAATTATAGGATGTTGAGAAGGGTGTCAGAAGTTGATTCTGATGTTATGACAGTCAGTTCTTTTGTAACTGAACATTACCTCAAACTTTGTCTTAGGTAACAGAGTGTTGTCTTGCCATTCATTGTTTGCTTTAGACATTTGATTTACATTTATTGAATTTAATATTTTGAAACTAACCTCTTATTAATCAAATGCTTTATTTTGACATAATACAAATACATTTGGCATGAGTAATTCCTATTAGTGTCTAACTTTCAAATACTACCTATTTTCTCCCTGCCTTATAACATAGGAGGCATACCAAATTAAGTTGGTTTGGAATATTTTTTAAAAGTTTCTTCCATTTCATATTAATGGCCTGTTACAGTAACTTATTGGAAATAATAATCAAGATGAAAATTATAAAACCAGAAGAGAAACTCATTTTAAAAAGTATTTGTTTAAGCATTTATTAATAATGTTTTCTTTCAAAAGCAAAAAAAAGTATTTGAACTACTTTGTTAGGCTATTTCTAACTGAGCAGCTTTGGTTTGTGGAACTTCAGGCTTTGGGAATCATTAAATATTTTTAAAGCTCATAGTTTTTTTTGTTTTCTTTTTCCTCTTGACTTACAGGGATGGAGGATTTCTTTTCATCCATGATTTCAGGTCTTAAGGCATAATGCACCACTTACTGAAGAGAAAATAGTCAAAGTGATTAATTCTCTTCAGTTTTGATAATATTTTTTAAATGCCAATGATTATTTTGAATAATGTCTGTTTCTTCAACTGTTAATATCTTACTCTTGCCTGTTTTAGGACCTGCTGAAGTTCCTATGATGTCACCCAATGGATCCATTCCTCCTATCCATGTGCCTCCAGGTTATATCTCACAGGTAAAGCATTTGACAGACTTCTCCACTCCCTACAGGCACTATGACTGCACTGGGTTGCAGCTTCGAAAACTTATCCTAAGATTAATTCAGTTAGGATAATGCTAGGGTTGTCATCACTTTGCGGCACTGTATGGCTCTTTCTGAGTCTTGTCACTGATGTGCCAAAGCCAGAGGGAGGGAAACACAGCAGGGTTATCAGGCTGTCCTCCATGGGGGCGGGTTTCACACCTGACCGCTTGATTCTGATGCCTTCACAGGGTCTGCTGCCTTAAGAGATTTGCTTCCTTCTGTACCACAGTTTGTCAGAGGGAAAAAATTGCAGACGTAATTAGTGAAAATATCAAAGGAGCCATTGTTAACTAGGGCCTCCCCTTTGTTATGGGAGTCCCATTACTTCGTAATGTGGCACAACCTGGGCTTGGTGTGTTACTGAGTTTGATGTGAGAACTTGCTGCTTGTACTTACATTTCTCTGATATTTGATTTTCTCTTAAGTAAAATAGCAATCAAAATAAAAAAATCAATAGTTTATTTCAGAGGTATGTTGGAAGGATTTAAAAAAAAGTTAAAGGATAAAGTTATACTCCTATACTTGGTTTCTTGAAGTATGTATATCTGTGTCTACTTTAGTTTTTGTCCTAGGCTGAGTGTGATATGAATGCCTCCCTGATTATCCCTGTGCAACTTCTTTCCCAAATGCCTACCCAACCAACTCTTTTTCTCTTTGTCTCTTTTGTTTTTTTTTTTCTGATTATAAAAGCATTCTCTGCTCACTGGGAAAAAAAATCAGAAAACATAGAAGAGTATAAAAAAGATAATATTTATAATTTTACTACACACAGAAAACAATCATTGTGTTAATGATTTTTGGATTATATCCTTCTAGATTTTTTTTCTTTCTATTCTTTCTCTCTCTGCCTGCTTTTAAAGTTATTTAAAAATCTGTAATTTTCAGTTTTTAATAATTTTGCTAGGGTGAAAAAAATTGGCAGCTACATAGGAAAATTGCTGAAGTTCAGGCAGGAATCAAAGATTTATCCTTCTCTGATGTAAAAACTTACCCATTTCTTCACTGTCTAAGCCATACGGCAGCCACTATAATTTCATTTTTTCATTCTTGCTTTTATGTGGGCCAATTTTACATCTTTTTTTTTTTCTTGAGTAGCCAAAATGTTGGCCAGTCTTCCCCCTATTACAAATAAACGACTTTCTTTATATAAGTCTTTGTAAACAAGAATCAGTGGAAAGAGAAAAGCGTGCAGAGCAGGCCCTTGCAGCCAGGACGTGCAATGATGGATAACATTCCCGTCACCAGCCAATTAACAGAAGAGAACAAGGAATGTAGAGTTTCATTGTGTGTCCTCATTTATTTTGAGGAAGTGTTTCATTCCATTGAACAGAGTATAGTTCTCACCATTGTGATGGTAGAAATAACACCTCCTTTTATTCTTAAGGTACATTTAAGGAATACCAGTTAAAAGTTGAACATTCTAGTGGAGAGAAGCTGCAGTGTGCTTTTTCTTGCTAGTGGCATTGCTGTGATTGTACTAACCAGAAAACATTTATTGGGAGCCCTAGGAAAAAATAGAGAATTTTAGACCACAGTATATCCCTGATTCTGAAAAACTTCTGTAGAAAATCAAGCAGAAAGAGTGAAAGAGCTGTAAACTCGCTTGTGTAAAACTGGAGATGGAAGCATAGTGAAATGCTTTGTCAACTGAGAATTATGGCAGAAAGTGCTGGGAGACTTTGGAAGAATAGTAAAAAAATGGAATAATTTGAATTTTGAATTGAAATAGAGAAAGAAGCAGTCTGTAAGGCATGTATTTAACTCTGTTTAGATCGGGCTCCCTGATCAGAAGATGGGCCCAGAGTTAAATGACCTCCAGTAGTAACACTGTATCATTAATGATATTTGACAGTGAAGTGTCTGAATAAAATATTTGGTTAATATGAAGAAAATTGAGAAAGCTATAATAGGTTGAATGCATACATCATCTTCTTTAAGGCTGGAAGCATGCACACTTCAAAGAAATGAGGAGGGTGGAACCAAGTATAAGATATCTTAGAAGACATGTCATCCCCAAGAATCTAAAGAGCAAAATACATTGTCATGCAGGTGTGGGAAGGAAGAAATACACCACACACACACGCACACATGCACACACACACACACACCCCTCGTGGCTAGATGTGTGTGAGAAATGCCCAATCCTAGCCTGTCCCTCTGCGAGTCAATTCTACATCTTATCCCTATAGTCCTTTTCCTCGTAGATGTGGTTTCCTTGTTCAGATCTAGATTTCAGAGTACATTTCAGACTAGTAAAGTTCTCTGGCGTAGTATATGGACCCTTCATAATCAACCCTGCTCTCCTTTACATGTTGCCCCACATTGCTACCATCTTAAACTTCTGTCTCCTGGATACACCTGACCTTTTTTCAACTACATACTTTTGAACCCATTATTTCCCTCTTCTTGGAATATTCTAAAGCCCCTCTTTGTCTGACAGTTCTATCATTTTTCTCAAACACCCCTTCTCACCATGACCCTTTTAGAACCTCTTAACACAGAAATGATGATTTTTTTCAGCGTTTTTAGCATTTTTTCCACATTTCTGTCATGAAATACGTTTTATAACCAGCCCCAAGAACACTCAGTGCCTCATTGGGATTATATCTGGAAATCTAGAATACTGCTTGATACATATTAGGTACTTGATAAGTGTTGTTAAATGTAAGTGATTGACCGAACTGAAATACATAAGTATAGAAGAGGTTCAAAGATTTGTTTCAAAAATTTGCAGGCTCAAGTAGAGTACTAAAAACACCTGATAGGTAGAAAGTTAAGATCAGAGTGATGTATACGCAAAGAATGAAATGCTCTGACTATGGATACACGAGAGAATGCAGTGCCACGAGAATTAAGGAGAGGAAAGAATGGTTCTCTTCGGCAAATAGTGCTGGGACAACTGGACTTCCAAATGCAAAAGAATGCTGTTGGACCTCTAATTCCCACCATATACAAAAGCTAGCTGAAAATGGATTATAGACATACGTAAAAGCTATGACTGTATAACTTAAGGAACAAAATTTTGTAACCTTGGATTAGGCAATAGATTCTTAGATATGACACCAAAAGCACAAATAACAATACAAAAAAATAGATAAATTTGATTTCATACAAATTAAAACGTTTTGTTTTAAAGGACACCCTTAACAAAATGAAAAAAAACCTCATATTTTGGGAGAAAATATAGACAAATCATATATTTCAGAAGGGACTTGTATCTAGAATAAAGAAATCTTACAACTCAAGAGTGGAAAGACAGTCCAATTTAAATGAACAAAGGATCAGAATAGACATTTCTCTAAAGAAGATGTACAAATGACCAATTAACACATGAAAAGACGTTGTACATCATTAACCATCAGGGAAATGCAATATACTTCAAAACCACACTGCAGTGTACATCACACACACTTGGATGGCTATAGTAAAAAAAAGATAATAAAAAGTGTTGGCAAGTATGTGGGAAAGTTGGAGCCCTCATATACTGCACATGATAATGTAAAATGGTACAGCTGCTTTGGAAAACAGTCTGGCACTTCCTCACATGTTTAAATGTAGAGTTACCATGTGACTCACTGTTGCACTCCTAGATATATACCCTTGAGGAAAGAAAATATATGACCATGCAGCTTGTACATGAGTGTTCACAGCAGCATTTTTGTAATATCCCCAAAGGGAAAACAACTCCAATGCCCATCAGCTTATGAATGGTTGAGCATGAGTTGTGGTATATCCTTACAATGGACTATTATTCCACTCATAAGGAGGAATGAAGTACTGATACATGCTAAAATGTGGATTAACTTTGAAAATACTGTGCTAAGTGAAAGAAGCCAAAAACAAAGCCATATATAGTATTATTCCATTTCTATAGTACCCAGAATAGGTAAATCCATAGACACTGAAAAAAAGATTAGTTATTTCTAGAGACTGGGAGAGAGAGTATTAGGGAGTAACTGCTGACAGGTATGGTATTTATTTTGGTATGATGAAAATGTTCTAGAATTATATAGTGATGATGGTCACTTAACTGTATGAATATACTAAAAACCACTGAATTGGATGCTTTAAAAGGATAGATTTTATGGTATGTAAATTATATCAGTAAAGCTGTGAAAAGAGATGGGGGAAGGGAGGATAGTGACTAGTCCTGATAGGCAAACAATGGGGCAGCTGGAAAAAATGCCCCAGCTTATCTTGGTGCAACTGGTGATGTTGGTAGTAACTCCTATGTATGCTATGTACTGTGTTAAATGCTTTATTTATGTCTCTAGTTTTCACCATCCTAACTTTATATATGAGGAAGCTGAGACTCTGAGTAGAACCACAATTGCAACTTTGGCATTTCTGATTTTACTGACCTATTTTCTTCCATGATGTGACCTCAAAGTCAGTGACAGATCCTGCCTTGATGGACGTATTTGCTTTAAGTTACATTACTTTGTGACATTGTGAATGTGGATGTATGGTGTGCCTACACATGCATCTCCAGTATCAAAACACCAGCCACTCACATATGAGATGGTCCATTATTGTTAGAAAATTGAAAAGGGAGGCAAGTGAAGGATTAAAGAATTTACACTAGTAAACCTAAACTGAGTCAATGGAGAACATCTTGATTATAGCATTCATTACATAATTTAGTAGCTGAAAGTGCTTTAAAGATAAATGGATCAAATTGACAAAATGTAAATGTCAGTAATAAGCAAGTGATCTTATAGTAAAACGAACATCTAGAGTTGAAGATTGCTGTGTTCTGCTCTGAGGTCCCGTCAGCAGCACAGTCTGTGTTCTTAGCTTCAGGACTGAACCCAGGGGCCTTAGAGAAAGTGTGGGCACAGAGGAGAACGGTGGAATCTTGTCATTTCAACTCGGTGGTCTCTGATACAGTAGGCTTTTGTGTGTTGTAGAGTGTGTGTGTGCTTTACTTTTTGATGGGAGGTTTGAGGGAAAAGTAGCCTGACCTTTTCAACTTGAGGGAAAATAAAGACTAAGATTTTTTTTTCCCCCAGCAATAAGAAAGTGGATTTAGGTGAGAGCAAAGTTAGTCTCATCACACTCATCACCATCATTTCCATGTAAAAACATTTATGAGTATGGTTAGAGTTGAAACTATGGGAAAACAGGGCAAATACTACAGTTGGGAAGAACATGAGACATTAGTTGGAGAGGCCTGTCTTCAAATTCCACCCTGACTGCATCCCATGTAACTTTTACAAAATCTTTTGCCACATATATAAAATACCTCCCTGATGTGGTAGGTTAAGAATTAAGAGAAATGCTTCTGAGGTGTGTAGTCCACAGTGGGCATTCAATAAGTGGTTAGCTATTAGAGTGAAGAAAACTGTTAGAACAATTTCAATGAAAGTTTGGCAGACTCTGTCTTCTAAACACATACTGAGATTGTACAGTATGAAGCAGATTTTTCCTTCATCATATACTGGCCATGGTTTCTCTCTCTCTCTCTCTCTCTCTCTTTTTAACTTCATCATTAACTTTCTGAATAATTTATATGTCAGAATTTCTTAAGCAGATGCCTTGAGTTCTATTTTCCATGCTTCTGTAGTAATTTATGAAGCATTTTTCAAATGTTACAGGAAAAACTTCATGTAGACTCGCAAGATTTAAAAAGCATATAAAAAGAAAAAGTGAAACATCCAAGTTACTGTTGTTTCTTGTTTTTCCAGATTAATTGGTGTAACCTAAAAACTTCAAATAGTAGTCAAAATAAGTGTTTTTGTTGTTATAGCACAAGTATACACTTCACCTCATTTCACTGTTTTTTAAGGATTAATGGGTCAGTACCTGTTGAAATGATGTATATTTTATTTCCCTTGACCAAGAAAAGATAAGAAATCTGTCAAAAAAGTACATTTAAATTTTAGTTTGGTTGTTCTCCAGTGGGGATTGTTTCAAGAGTTGGTCATAAATCAGAGCCCCCGTGGAGAAATAATAGGGCCCGACAGGTGGTAGCCATGGAATGCTATAACATTAGCCTCAGTTTCTTTCCTTTGGTAATTACAGGCTGGGGGTAAACCAATGCTATTTTTCACCTTCAGTGCTGTGAAAATGATAAATACAAAGGGGATTGCCCTGTGCCCCAACAGACTGAGAATCAGACCCGTTTGGTAGCCAATAATAAGAGAATTGAAATATCTCAGGAGACTAAGTCCTTTGGAGGAATAGATTTTCCCCTAGAAGTTAGGCAAATGTTCCACAATGAACAGAATGTGGGCATGGGGGTTGGGAGTTTGTGGAAAAGAGCAGAGGACTTAGTTGCTCATTCTATTTTACTTTCCATTATTAGAGGATTTGCAGCAACTTTATTTTTCATTTTATGGCTTATCTTGTCTGAAGAATGATTAGAGACAGGGTTGGCGATGCTAAATTAAAGAAATGTCCCAAGGGTGTACCCTCCCTTCAAAGCACTGTGCGAGTTTCCTCTTTTGAACCTTTTCTGTCTCCCTTGCTCTGCATTTTCTCCTGGATTTCTTTCCTTTGTCTCTGAGTTCCTGGCATTGTGGCATAATGGAGCACAGGATTGGCAGGAAGAAACATTAGCTCAGTGGGGTTCTCTGTTCAACTCCCTTTGTGATTGTAGGAATATTTTCAAGTTATTTATTTGGGTGTTCTAGTTGTTTATTAACTTGATCATTGTTGGTCTTACTCCTTTTATGCATTTAATCTCCACAAGGCCAGTGATCCTTTGTCCTGCTCTTCACTGGATCTCCAGTTCCTTGAAAGATGCCCAGCACATAATAGACATTTATCAAAATTTGGCTAGCTGGCGTCATTTTATCTGTGGAGGGAGTAGAGGAAAGGAAAGCATATGAGCATCTCTGAGGTTTTTTTAACCGAAAATAGGTGATTCTCCTCTACTGTTCATATTGTTCTTTAAAAAGAAGACCCAAATGAGAATATAGGTAGAGTCACTATCAAAACAGTGTGGCATGTGCTTTTGGTATTTAACATTCTATTGACTAGAATGCTATTATTCACCTATATAGAAAAATGATAGTTGATTTTCATAATAGCAATATTGAGACAGTGTCACATCTCAGTGACTTTTGAATCATTAGTGAGGATTAAATTATGCATATTACATTGTATCTTATTACACAAATAGTGTTTCTGAATAACCCATACTTGTCATATTAACAGCTTTTCTTAGAAAAACACCTTTGCCCAGCTTGGGTACAAAACTTGACCGAGGTTAGGTGGATTTTATATTCCTACACACTCTTTGAAACCCATCAAGTTAAAAAACTTGGACTTACATAATAATATAGTTATTTTGCTCTGTGACAAATGTGATCTCAGTATCATTAGATGGATTCTTAACCCTTTCTTGTTCCATGGAACCCATTAGGATAGCATTTTTAAATGTAAAATACAAAATTCATAGATACAGTCTAGGACAGTCTGCCTATGGTTTCACGGACATAAATGTGTCTGAGAAGCTGGACTGAAAAGGTGTGATTGGCCATCTCTTCTGTACTGATCAGCGGAGAGGTCAGCTCTCTCTAAGCAGGATCTCCATGTCCCCCCGGGATCCTCACGCTGGGGCAGCTGAGGTGTGGTGAGAGGGGCTGGAGGCAGCTGAGGGCCCGGTTTGGTTCTGCAGGCCGTAAGATGGTATCTCAAACCATGTTGGGCTTCCTTCTTAATTTGAAAGGTCTTAAATTATTACCAGTGTCACCTCCACTGTAGGCCCGATTTCTCTGTGAAGAAAAATGAGATTGAGAAGTCATGATGGTGTTTTCAACCACAGTTAAAATCACTAAATTTTAAAAGACAAAAACATCAGGAGAAATTGGCAAATATATTTATTACGTTCTGTCACCATTTTTAAGTCAAACTTCATCTATAAATGGATAAAACAGAGTGACTATTTGTGCCTGTAACTCTTTGGTTGCTCTCCGAATATTCCTTTTTTTTCCCTCCAGTTTTCGCTTTCTTCTCATGATACGTGGGTGGTGGTGGTGGGTGTTTGCATCCTAGTAGCAAAAAGGGGATGGGCTAGGGAAAGTACAGTCCTTATGTTTCAAATCTCTCCCCTCGGTGAAGAACAAACTTGACGTTCCTTTTTTATCATTCATTTTTATCATTCTGTATTAGAAAATACAGAGTGAGGAATTAGTGCAGAAAGGAAAGATAAAAGCTAATGCTTTTGTTCTCCTGATTGGTGATGAGTAAAATAAAACCACTCAGCTGCATTTGGGATTGAAGTAGAACTTACATTGGAAATGTACAGTTTTTCTGTGTCCTTCATTCAGTAAAATCATGTTTATTAGAACCAGGAATGACAGATCTGAAATTAATTGGGTTTAGATCATCTGAAATTTTAGAGTAGGATATCAGGTATTTGAATTATGGGAGAAAAAACATTTGATAATATGTTAATAATTCATCAAATTAAGCAAACTATTCTTTTTTTTTTTTTTGCTTGCTTGCTTGCTTTTTCATTCCTTTGTTCATTTAGCCAACATTTACTAAAAGCTTCCTGTGTGTCGAGGTACCCTTGAAGAAGACTTGCGTTGAGTAGCAGACAGTGATCTGTAATCCATGCTGCAGGACGGAGGTCTAGTGGTCTGGTGGAGAGGTGAACACCAGTCTGGCTGGGAGGAGCCTGGACTGTTTGCCCACCCCTCTATTCATGCAGCTGGGTCTTTAAAAAAAAAAGCACAAATATTAATATTCAGCTTAATGAATTTTGACATGTGTGTACACTCATGTAACCATCACCCAAATCAAGATATTGAACATTCTTACCAATTTTTTTCCACCTTAACCTGTGTCACCCATCCCTCCAGCCTCCCCCACTTTGGCAAGCACTGGTCTGTCCATGCAACTGTTTTGTATTGCCTGGACTTTTTTTCTCTTGTTCACTGCTTACATACTCAGTTTTAGCTAAAACTTCTTCCTTTCCCGGAATGGCCTGGGAGCCCACTTCAAGTGTACTGGCAGCAGTTAGGAGTTGAGCTTGAGCCTGGCTTTCACAAACTCATTTGGTCCCGGTTTTCTGCGTGCAGGCAGCTCACTCAGTGTTCCCTGCCACGGCAGCAAGCTGGCTGCCAGGCCCTGCACGATGCCTGCATGTGCGGGTTCCTGTGCCCACGTGCAGTCTGCTCTGCCCGCTTGCTGGGTCATCCCCAGCCATCCAGGGCGGCCTTCTAAAATTTTTCTTTTTCCTTCTCCTATTTAAGCTCTTCTTTTGATTCTTGTCACTTGCAACCCAGAAGAAATAGCAGGAGAGAATTTTAGGAACTGAGTTTATTAAAATTCCTGTGGAACATTTCAGTTCAGTAAGGGAACCACCTTCTCTGCTAACTATGAGAAAAGACACTCAAAATATAAGTGTTTTTATAAGATCCATCTTAGTTCTTGGATTCAAAATTGTTCCTTCCTTTTTCCCATAGCTCTCTGACCTTGGGCAAATTAGCTTAACGTCCCTGAACTTCATTTCTCTTGTCTCTAAAATGGGGCTAACCTTGTATGCCTCAAAGGATTGCTAGGAGGATTTCATGTGATGCTAATGTTAATAGTAGTAATCACAAGATAAGATTTTTCTATTATGTATCAGTTACTGTTTTGGGATCTTAGTGTGTTGTCTTATTTTAGGTAGAGGGTATTAAAGCAGAGCAGCAAGTATTCAATAAATACTGATTGTATCTTGAATCCTTTCACATCAGTTAATCCTATTTCTTATCCCAGCTATCCTATTTCTTATAGTTCATTACTTACATATTTATTTTTCAGCATACCTAACTTCTGTATAATTTGCCACTTAATGAAAACTTTGGAGTACAGATCAGAATGAAAATCTGGTTCTACAACTGAACTAACTGTATGTTCTACCTGTGCTGTACCTCATGTACAGCAGGGATGCTGATGTCTAATTCTCCAGCAGTCAGGAAAGTTAAATGAGGTAACCCCTGCCAGGCAGCTGGCACAGCACAGGCAGGGCTGTGAGGTTCTCTCGCGTCTCTCTCCCGGCACCGCTCCTAGTAGCGCTCCCTCTTGCTCTGGCCTCCAGGCTGTTCATTTTGTTTTAATGATTCTTTTGGTCATACATCTGAGGACACT
Organism: Smutsia gigantea; assembly: GCA_032199065.1. Lineage (NCBI taxonomy): Eukaryota > Metazoa > Chordata > Mammalia > Pholidota > Manidae > Smutsia > Smutsia gigantea. The sequence goes on from JAVSCE010000136.1 coordinate 54,448, forward strand.
CCTGCAAGACACAGATTCTCTCTATTTAACCTTTTGTGTAGCATCTCATCCTTTTGTCTAGGCCACAGGGTAGCAAGTATAAGAGGCACATAGAAATTTCTCAGGAAATACTTATTGAGCAGGATAAAAAGACTTATTCAGGTATCAAACTAGTTGCTGTTTGCCATCAGGCTGACTTTCTTCCTTAGCCTGAGGAAGGTGGCTGGGTGTTCATAGAAGATAAATGAATTACTTTTTAAAGAGGCATTTTTTAAGCAGACAAGGCTGGTAGAACTTAAGGAAAAGGTAACTTGGGAGATTCTTATGGGTGGTGTGTATCAGTTACCTACAGCTGCCACAGACTGGGTGGTTTAAACAACAAATTATTTCTTTCCTTCTAATTCTGGATGCCACAACTTTAGTTTCTTCTAAGGACTCTCTCCTGGGCTTGTAGGTGGCAGTCTTCCTTTTGTGTCTTCACATGGTCTTCCCTCTCCATGTCTGTGTCCGAATTTCATCATCTCATGAAAATATCAGCCATATTGGATTTGGGCCACACATATGACCTTTTACCATAATTACCTCTTTGAAGGCCCTGTCTCCATGGGTACAGTCACATGCTGAGGTACTAGAGGTTAGGACTTCAACATATGAATTGGAGAGGAGTGTGGGGGTGTTGATATCCATTCAGCCCAAAACAGGTGGCAACCTGAGGCTTTGCACGTGATCTTTCCAAGGGATTGTGCCTCTCCAAGAAAATATGAGTGACCCTTCTGTTGAGTCAAAGAGCTAGAAAAAAATTTAGATGATTTTGTATGTTGTGATATCTGAAAAAACAAAACAAATATTTCTAAACAGCACTTACTAAGACTTAGCCTGACTTTTCTCTATATTATTTTTAGGCTATGTAGATAAATCCTACCATTTAGCATCTATTTTTTTCTCACCTTTGAGTATCATGCTTAGCTCATAGAATGTGTCAGGAAATAATTGTTGAATCAAATACAGGGGATTTGTCTGCCTCTGGACATTGTCACAATTTAATTCACCCCAAAAGGAAATGAAACTCTTTCTTTTCCATGGTCATTTGTGAAGACTGAAGGCACATTTTATTGCCTCAGGATTTGGGGGCTTATTAACTCTTTCTAATGTCTAAATTCTGCTACAGTAATACATTTCTTTATGAACCATATATATTTTTTAAGTTATTGCCACCGTATCCTGAGATGCTTATTATTTTGTACATTATTATTGCTTCAGACTTTCTTACACTTTGGGGGAACATAGGCATGATTTCTTTAGACACATCAAACTGAATTCGATAATTGCATATGCTGCAGTTTGTGTTACAGAAGAAAAATAAAATATCCACACTTTTTTGTTGTTTCTGATTTCAAAATTAATAATCCATAAAAATATTTTTGGTAATAACGTAGGCCTTGGTTGGTAAGGGAGCTGGTTTCTGAAAGTGTCCCATATCACATGTATATAAAAATAGGTCTTTCACAAATACCACAGAATAAGTTAATTAAAAATGGGGCTGTCAAACGATTTTCATATATTCAAGCAATTTGTAGTTTCAAAAAAGATACTTAGTTTTCTAAGTAGAGACATATTTTTTGAAGGATTATTTATACTTTAGATTTATTACTTTAATTAGTGATAATACATATTCTTAAAAAATATAGTAATAAAAAAATAATGTTTTAGCCTTGTATCTCTATTTTTGTTTTTCTTTTTCCCTTGACTAGAATCTGCTTTAATCTTTGTTAGTACTTTTTATCCACCTTATTTTATTAAAGTGCTTTATATAACAATTCAGAAATATAAAATGAAAATAATTTATTTTCATTATAACTGCTCCTGTTTATATAAACCCAGAGTTGTTCTCCATAGTTACTGAGAGCCCTGTTCTTGTTTACTACACTGGCCAAGGCTATGTAGCTTTTTGACCATTAGACGTTTTATAGTGACTGAAATAATGAAGGTAAATTTTAAGAAAACATATACTTTGCTTCCGTGGACCTTACAGTGTCCAGTGCAGTACTGAATGAAGGTTCCATGAAAAATAAACTTCTGGAACATGCCTTGCTTTTTTATTAATAGCCAGTGCAGAGTGGGGGGAAGGAAGACACGATATACATACATAGAATAATATACATTTAGATCAGATAGTAGGAAAAATTCATATTTAAACTAAAATTGTACAGTGTTTGCGACCAAATATGAAATTTGTGTTCTGTCTTTTAGGCAATAGAGAATGCTTTAACAATATTATTAACACATACATTAGAATTTCCAGTGTTGTGGTTTAAGCACCATTCCACATATACCTGTAAATTGGCAGCTATGCATTAATTAAATGAGATTAATGTGATTAGCTTGCCAAGGCCCAGAAGAGATTACATGTATTAAAGATAAATAAAAACTTTGTCTTGAGTGTTAGTAGGGAGTATAACTCAGAATCTTAATTTTGAGTTAATATTGTGTTATTAATGAACTGTTAGCATATTAATTCTGAACTTAATTGGTTCATTAATAAACAAAGATTTTGTTAACATAAAGAGTAGTGGTTGTTAATTCAAATGAAACCTATCTTGTTCATTGAAGTATAGACTAACATGAATAAACTTGTCTATTGTGTCAAATAATATTAAAAAAAATAAAGCTTAGTATACATTTTTTTCTTAGAATGATTTAGACACGACTTAAGTCACTTTATTTCATCCTGTAATCAGCCTCCTGAGGTGTAATGAGAAATCCATTTCAATATACAAGTTTAATTTTCTGTGTGTTTTGGGTTTTTTTTTTGTTTTTGGTTTTTTTTTTTTTTTTTTTTACTTTTTTACAGTGTGTGTATCTGATTGTCTTAAATACTTGATTATTCCAGCCGGTCTCCCGGGCAGCCTGGCCCTGACTTGAGGCTCACCCTCACCCCTCCCTGTCCCTTCCTCGCCTAGCTCCGATCCGGCAGCCATTCTCTCAGCTGTCCCGGCCCTGCCCTCTCTCCCGGGACCCTGAAGCCAGCCCTGGTTCTGCCATTCCATTCCATACTTGTGTTCTCTGTACTCCACAGCTTTCCTTACTGATTATGGTATCTTTTGTATTCATTATTTCTTATCTGTATCCCAACTAAATTTCTTGTAGAGTACATAGCACAAAATTGGCTTCAGAGACAATAAATATTGGCATTGTAATAACTTTGTTACCTTCCTTAGGTAAATTTTAAAACATTTGAAGAAAGAATCAATATGTTTATTGGCTAATTGTGCTCATAGCAGGTCCCCCATCGTAGTGTCTCGCTTAGTAACACTCATTACATCATCAGGGCATCTTGGGAGCAAAGGAGTCCTCCTTGATATGGTAGTGCTGAAATTTTTCATTTCTTGGAATCCCTCATTTCATCCATATCCTTGGTCCCAAATTAAATGATCTTTTGGTACTCTATGGCTTCTGAAGTTAATGTTCCCTTTGTTTCCTAAAGCCCTGTGATGATGGAAGGGTGCATGCAGAAGTAGGAATGAGGTCAAGTGTTATCAGGGAGATACAGAAGCTCAGTCCCATAAAACACACTTACATAGCTCAGAGTGTCTGTTCTTTCTGGAAAACCACTGAACTAATAGTTATATTCAAAGTCATTCCTAAAATCAGATTAATTACACATTAAATCCACTTGTCTTGGATGAAGTGTTCAAAAGTCTTTTTCCAAGTCTTAGAAAATTTTCTGAGACAGTTGAGATTTATTGTCAAGCTATTGATCTATCCAGAAAGTTTAATTCTGTGTAATCAGAATCAGGTGGTTGATGAGAAGTTTATTTTCATAAATTTTAATCTTTAGGTGTTATTACTTCTAAAACTCATTTAACCGGTTGAATTGGAGAACCAGATTTCAACATGTACCAATTTTATTTTTTCCTGTGGAGGAGAGAAAATTAAAATTAAGGGGGAAGTAATTAAATATTGCATGTATTCATAGGATGTTTGCTAATAATACATACTACACTCTTTCTTTTTCTCCTTTCTTTAGGTGATTGAAGATAACACTGGAGTCCGCCGGGTGGTGGTCACACCCCAGTCTCCTGAGTGTTATCCCCCAAGCTACCCCTCAGCCATGTCTCCAACCCATCACCTACCCCCCTACCTGACCCACCACCCGCATTTTATTCATAACTCACACACGGCTTACTATCCACCTGTTACTGGACCTGGAGATATACCACCTCAATTTTTTCCTCAACATCATCTTCCCCCTACAATATACAGCGAGCAAGGTAAGATTATTGCTGGCATTGGGAGCTGTTGAAACTGGTTACAACGGGCTCTGTAGCTCCAGAGAGCCTTTGTTTCTGTAATCAGCATGATAGAAGGAGATCTAACTGCTGGATAAAGCTCATGGGAAATTCCTAGCTACCTTTGTCCTGAATTTATCTTGCAAAAACTTCTTTCTTTGTATTTTCCAAAAGTCTGTCCTCATCCCATGCCACACAGAGCAGGGAATGGGGTCAACCACTTCTTATTTTAGTGAAGAGTCAGTGGTCTATCATATATTCCCATATCCTGTTTGCCTATTTTTATGTGAGGGTAGGCTGGGGCAGAAGTGTAGCACATTATTTCTTAGGCATCTGCATGGTCTGACAGAAGAAGGGAAATTAAGTGTTTTGTGCCCCATTTCCAACAATAGAAGATTGTGAGGTCTCAGTTATCTTTGGGCTTCCTGGATGTTCTGTGTTACAATCGTGGCAGAACTCGGAACCCCCTCACTGTTGATGTGGTCCTCCTGAACCCTGTTTTTAGTTTAAGAATTGCCAGTGGTGTGGCCACAGTTCTACTAATTGTTAGGCAAATACTTACCTTGAAATGAAAGTCTCAGAGATACTGATACTATATCTTCTTAGGTTGGGCCTTGGGGTTGGTTTAGTCTAAAGCCCTTTTCTATCAAAGTGGATATTAAGAAACCAGATAAGTGAGGGTTAAAAATTAGACTTCAGCCTCTAGGACTTCACAAAGAGATTTTCTTCTGAGTCTGACTATGAACTGAAGCATTTTACCACTTCAAATATTTATTATGTTGGTTCAGATAACTTGTATGAGAAACGTCTATTATACCACAGATTTAGAGCAAGTTATCACTTCACTTGCTCTCATCAATTAAACATATATATTTCTCCCTGTATGTTCATCTCATGTTGTAATTTTTTCTTATTAACAAAAGAAAAATTTGAAAGGGGCATATTAAGTGAAATACCCTGTTGTAGCTTTAAGGACAGAATTTGATTTTTCTTTTTAGAAAGAAATTTAGTATAATTTGAAAGAATCAGGTGCTGTCATAATGGGATGTAGAGAGATGATAGCAAAAGATGAAATCAGTACCTTGATTTTATAGAGGCATCAATAACTTTCTATTAACAAAGTCTCCTTGCCTAGTGATATGGCACCCCAAAACATAAGATAATGGGTAAATTCCATGAAAATGTTTGGATAACAACTGAAAAAATTCAGTGAATTAATTGTAATTGTTAAAAAAGTATTCAGTGCCCTAACAGAATATACAATAAATATTTGAGCATTTGTCAGTTTTCTCTTTGGGTCTAAACTTAATGACATTGTGAAAATGAAAAGCCATGGCTGTTGACTCAGTGCATAAATGAAGAGTATCTGACCTGCCTTAATGTAGTGGTCTGTTAGTAGAATGCTGCATAATTACTGTTTGTTAAATGGTGTCCTTTGCGATTTTAGACAACGGTATGATTTAAGTTCTCATTAGTATTAAGTACCCCTAAAAATTATAGTGCCTTCACTTTGTAGGATATTTTGGATTAATTTCATTGAAATACAGAGCAATAATGTACAAATAAAAGTGCCTTCATTGATTTCAAATTAAAGAAAGCAGAAAACAAAATGCTTTATAAATAAAAAGCCATATATATATTCTCTTAACCTTTTTTCTCAGTGTACATACCTAAAAGCAGTTTAAAAAGTTAATTTCCCAAATCCTAAGAGTTTTAAAAGTTCTCAACATTTTAAAACATGATTGTATTAGTGCCCAGAGTGAATATTTTAAATTTCAGGTGTAATGCATTGTCATATTTAAAACATTTACCATTCCTTCTGTATATTTGGACATAATTTTTCTCGGTATATATGCTCTTTGAATAGGGTTATATTTGTTTTTTCACATTCTTTAGTGCAAATTGGTTATCTTGCAAAGATTTACTTTTTAAAGACCTTTGTTAAGCTATGTGAACAGAAAGAAAATGGAAAATGGGCTTTCCCGTTGAGCAATGAAAACATGAGTTGCTGAGTCACGTAGGATGAGGGGCAGCCCCGGGTTAGGCCTCTCACCCAGAGAAGTGGCCAGGAGCACTCTCTTTTCACTCTCAGAAGTCAGGTCTAGATAGTGATGTATACACTCGCTCTTTGCATGTTTATGAACATGTAAAAGATCCAATCTCCATGTTATATATAATCAATTTTATTAATGCCTAAACAATTTTTAATTAAAAATTTAAATTTAAAATAAGTATTTTCCCCTAAGATCATGAAATTATCTTGCAGCTCCCTTTTTTCTTTTGAGCCACTTAAAAACATGCATAGTGAAGCCAGCTGACATTCTACCAGTCGGTTTGTCTCGCCTCCTGACTACTCCATATTAGAAGTTGTCGACCACAGCTCATTATGTTTGGCAGCAGGTTGCAGAGGTGGTATATATTTACCCCTGTAGCTTCTCCTTGAACATTTCCCTTCATCCTGTGAGCTTTGACTATTTTTAGTGGAAATTTCTCATCTCATCACTTTAGTAGTTTTGTTCAGTTGTTAGCATCTTTTTAGATGCCACAAATAACTCCTTATTTTCTGGTTGCTATATGCGTTCCAGTAGAAATGCTGTTCTGTCCGCAAGGATAGTATACTTTTAAGTATGTTGAGTCTCAGGACACATTTACAGGAGTATCTGTTAGTTATAACTTGTTTTGCATATTGCCACTACTAAAAACATTTTTGACAGGCACAATAAAACAGTTATAAATTCCACTAGAATACGAACTCTTTGTGGACCATTACCTTGTCTTTGGTTAGTATTCTCCATAATTTCTGGAACATTCCTGAACACACTGCATTTTTAATGATTAATTCTTCCTTGATTGCTTAGAAACGAATGAGGATATTTTAAACACATGTAATATATATATCATTTTCTTAATAATATTTTTGTACTGTATTTAGTAATATTTTTAATGTCTTCCTTCAGTAGCCAGGCATTTGACCATTTAATAATTTCTTATTGATAGTATAGACTGAGCTTGCATTTGCCATAATCATCTTTTGTAGAAATTATACCACTCTATGGAATGTCAAGCTGCATTACCCGAGAAGACCAGTACAGCAAGCCTCCACACAAAAAACTGAAAGACCGCCAAATTGACCGCCAGAATCGCCTCAACAGCCCTCCGTCTTCCATCTACAAAAGCAGCTGCACAAGTGTGTCCAACGGCTACGGGAAGGGTCACGGCGGTGGCGGCGGTGGTGGCGGTGGGCCCGGGGTTAAGAAAACAGAGCGGCGAGCGAGAAGCAGCCCCAAGTCCAATGATTCAGACTTGCAAGGTAATGTGCAAAGAAACATCCTTACACGATGATATTCACAGTGGTTGGTTTTTCTGCTAGGATTGGTTGGGTAGACCTGCTCTGATCTTTCCAAGGGCAGAGCATTGAATCATCTCTGTTTTATGGAGAAATACTATTTTTTGGTCACATGTGCTAGGTAACAGTCGACTTGATCTCGGTGACAAATATCCAAAAGTGTTTTCACATTGACCCACTTGTACTGTTTCACTCTAAGTAGACAGATGTGGAAAAGATCCAAAGTAAAACAATCTTTCTAAGAAATATAGGGCTGGCTTACATCTCAGAATAATTACACCTCATAAAATCAGATGTAATTACTTCCATTCTGTGGTGAAATTTATCATTGTATAATTGGAATATATTTCTGTTTAGGTTCAGCATCCATTATTGTTTAATGCCCCCTTTTGGCATCCTGATGAAATATTCATAGACCAAGAATGAGATGGAAAAATTATGGTCCCCACTGGATAAAGAGACATCATCTCAAAAGGGCTGCTATTTCTTTGTCGATTAATCTTGTGGCCATAGATCAATAACTTGGGGAAGAAGGTGTATGCATTTTAGGTTAAATTTTGAAATAAGACAGTCTATTTTGATGCCACAGGAATTGAAAATAGGCTTTTTATAAAGGCATATATAGGAAACTGACTTACGAGAAGCAGAAAAAGGTAACATTTTGATAAGCAAAGTGAGTTTACAGATGTAAATAAAGACATGAACAACTAACTGTAAAAGACAGGATGAGTACTGATTATAACACTCATTAGATATGCCCTTCCTTATAACACTTCCTCCAGGTAGAAATAGGGGCTGTGTATGTGAGAATGTTTATGAATGAAAGAGAGGGAAGTTGTATATGTTTGTGTAGGAAAACTAAACTCTTTTAGGACAGAGGGAAATTAGTTAAATCCAGACATGGCAGCAACATTTCCCCTGTATTATTTATATGAGTGAATTGTAGCATGAGAAAGGAATAGTAAGGTACAGTGAAAAGTGAATAATAGTTCTCTCTGAGTAAAATGTATTATAGGTTCTTTTATTTTTATTCTTTATTTTCTGTATATTCCACATTTTCTTCAATTATCATGCATTATTCTTATAATTATTTAACAAAACATAAACATGTATATAAAAGAGACCCAAGGTTTAAGAAGCCTTTAAATAGCTCTTAATGGAAAGCACTATCTTCTATACAAAATAATTTGGAGTGAAATAACAATTTCTAAGTTTGAAATTAGATTACTAGCAATTTTATAACTTTAACCCATGGACATATAAGAGAATTCACATACAAAATGATAGAAATAGGTTTTCCTAAGGATAATTTTAGTCCATAGAAAAGAGGAAAATAAACTGACTTCAGAGAACTCATGAAGTATGAAATATCTTCATTACTGATTTGTTCTTTGATAGTTTTTGCCCTGCCTTTTGCCAAAAAAGATTTAAGGCAGGTGACATAGATACATATAATAGGGGCAGATAAAATTAATTTGAATAAGATCTTAGGGGCAAAGAGAATAAGGGAAGGAAAATAAGGTGAAGCAGAGTTGAAGTTAACATATAAAATTAATATAGTTATGAATTAATTATGGCAAAAGTTAATACCTTCCTAATATAGGCATTTATTTCATATCACATATGCCTAAATAGGTAAGCTGCTCTTTATTTTAATATTCTCATAACTGTAAGAGAGGATATGGATTTTCACTGAAAAATAGTGTAATGTTTCCTAACATGAATATGTTTACAAGCATTTTGGCATTTTGCCTTAGAGAGTATAATAATTTTGAGCACCTTAAACTCTTTGCTATTGTGTAAGAAACATGCAGTTGTGTTGGTAACAATGAGATCACTTTTGCTATGGACTTCAGGGAGCGTGTGTTTCACAATGAGAAGATTTTCTAAATTTTTATCTCCATGTTAGCCTGACTTTGGTCTGTTTCTCCTTTTCCTCCCATTATTTGCCTTCTTGAAACCACTCAAGAGTGCTACTTTTCACATGGTTTAGCCATGAAATAAAGAATCAGATGGAGTATTATTTTATGAACTCTAGCTCATTTCAATGAGGATCTAAGAGGGTTTACATGTTACCCAAATGAACTGGAAACTTGCATGCTGACAAAAATCTGCACACAAATGTTTATGACCATCTTATTCATAATTGCCAAAACTTGGAAGCAACCAAGATATCCTTCATTAAGTGAATGGATAAACTGTCCTAACAATGGAATATTACTCAGCACTGAAAGAAATGAGCTATCAAGCTATGAAAAGACGTGGAGACACTTTAAATGCATGTTACTAAGTGAAACAAGCCAATCTGAAAAACTATATACTGGGTGATGCCAGCTGTACATACTGTGTGATAGGAAAAGGCAAAACTATGGAGACAGTAGAAAGATCTGTAGTTGCCAGGGATTGGGGCAGGGAGGGGATGAACAGGCAGAGCATAGAGGATTTTTAGGACAGTGAAACTACTCTGTATGATACTGTAATGGTAGATACATGCCATCATTTGTTTGTTAAAACTCATACAATGTACAATACTAAGAGTTAGATATACCCCAGTGTAAACTATGGGTGACGCTGCAGTGTAGGTTCATCAGTTGTAACAAATGTACCACTCTGCTGTGGGGTTTTTTTGATAGGTGGGGCAGGTGTGTATGTGAAGGCTGAGTACACATGGGCACTCTCTGTGTTCTATGCTCAGTTTTGCTGTCAACCTAAAACTGCTCTAAAAAATAAGATGAAAACATGAGTAAGACCGGAGTTGTTTGACAGAGGCCATCTTTTGGCTTTGAGCCTCCTGGTTATTAAAGCAAAGAGGGAAACATGAATCAGGTGGAATAGGTGAACAAAAGGACCTCTTGTTTGTGAAGCCCATTATGTTCATAATGCCTCAGTCCTGTCTGCCTCAGAACGTGGTTATTGGCTAAAAGGATCCCAAAAGACTTCTTTCTGCCTGTTTGTAAATGGGAGCATTTTCTCAGGGTATTTATTTATTTTTTGCTTGAGTTTACTGCAGCTAACTTCTGTACCCAGGAAACAAGTCTCTTAAATAATTCTTAGGTTTACAATGCCACCTGATTAATATTAAACTGTAGTTAATACTAGTGTGATTGACCTGTTATGTTCATATGTGGTTTTTATGAGAATAGGTATGTGCTTAACGATGACACGTGGTTGTGATATTTTCCTACATTCTGCTTAGATTAAGATGTCTGCATTACCAAAGGAGGCCAACCTTTTTACCTCAGAATGCCTTAGCTTTTGAGGGAATCTACTTGAGTTTCTTCCCTTTTTACCACTTACATAATACAAATGTTTTTAGAAAAATAAAGGCAAATTTTATATTTCTGTCTGGTCTGTGATAAAACACATAAAAGAAGGAAACAACTTACAATGATCTAAACAAATAAATATATTGAAAAGAAGGAGATAGTTGCTCTCTTGCAACCTGCTTCTCTCAGTCGACTGTACTTAAGAAACACCGGTGGAACTTCAAAAAAAATACAGACCCCTAAACCCCCTTTCAGACCTACTAGGTCAGAATTTCTTCACCTGATCTGGCTTCATGTTTTTTTTATCAAACCTCCACTGGGAATGATGGTCAACCAAGACAGAGAAGTACTGTTCTAATATAAAGGATGGCTGCAGAAGGTGTGGTTCACTGAGTCATACACGATAGGAGGTAAGAGCATTATTTAGTCATCATTCTCTCTGCACCTCCTGAAACTATGTCTGGCACATACTCAGTAAATATTTATGGAATCAATCCTGTATTCTTTTCCTTTTTCTAGAACAAATTACTGCACTGTTCAAGGATATTGCTCTGCAGCCAACCCCTCCTTTAATTTACAGTTACCTTCAGGAAAACACTGGAGCAACTCAGAGTCCCACAGAGAAATGCAGGACTCCTGTTACCTTGCACTACCTTAACGTCAGTGGTGTGATGTGGGCAGAGAACAGTTGAGGTTTTGGTATCAGACTTACTTGGGCCTTGCCATTTGTTTTTAGTATTGAATCTGTGTCCTCATCTATAAAATGGTTATTTTAATTCCCATTACTAAATATTAAAAATAACCTAGCTTGGTCCTTAACACCTCAGTATAATGATCACCCTTCTTAATTGAATATTCTTACTGTCTCTCTCCTGTAATCTTAGGATCACCTCTCATTCAAGATATTACCTTCCCAATACACATATCTTTCTACCCTCCCATCTGAGGGGCCTTCATTCTTCTCTTATGCCCTCCCCCTGCAACTCCTTCTCCTGTAAGCCACAAGGGACTTCCTTCTGCTTAAACCCATCTTGCATTTGAAAGCTAAACCCTGCCCTCCTGGACCCCTACCTCCAAAAGTTGCATCCAGGCCCCTCAGAAGAGGTTGCTACTGGCTGAAAGCGTGCCACCCACCCTGAGGTCCAGATTTTACACATCTTCTATTGTTTCATTATGGTGTACGTACAGCCCTGAGAACTCTGGATGTCTTCTTGGGGCATTCTATATCATGGGCCCCATCTTTTGATTCTCCTCATGGATTTTCTTATAAGCTTGAGTTGTTCTCTTTGCTGAGTGTGATGGTTAATAAACCTTCCAGATGGACCACCTTATTTTTTAAGATACATGATTATCCATTTTCCTCTCCATCCTAACCTCTCTTTTGTGGCTTCAGCCACAACAAATCCAAACATGCCATTTCCCCACTTTAGGAACTCCATGGTGATCCCCATTGTCCAGAGAATAAAGTCTAAACTGCTTAATGTGGCACTCACCTCCCAAAGTACTTCAGATTTTCCCACCAGACACCCAAAGTTGTGCCCCATTTCGTGAGTATGCCTCATTTTCTTCTGGGCTGTCCTTCTCATACCTCTGCCTAGCAAGCTCCAATTTGTCAAGACCTAGCTGAGATGTCACCTCCTTGGTGAAGCCTGCCTGTCTCCCCAAGGCATAATAATGGCAGATTAGGGAAAAATTCTTGAAATCCATTTTTCTTTTTCTTTCCCAGCATTTTATTTTTTAAATTATTTTTTATTGAAGCATAGTTGACATACATTGTATTAGTTTTAAGTGTACAACATAATGATTTGACATTTGTATACCTTGCAAAATAATCACCACAATAAGATTAGTTAATATCTGTCACCATACAATGTTGACAATTTTTTTTTGTTTAGATGAAAACTTTTTTAAGATTTACTTTCTTAGCAGTTTTCATATTTGCAATATAACATTATTGACAGTACTGTACCTTACATTCTCCTGAGTTACTTGTTCTATGACTGGAGGTTCATACACCTTGATCCCCTTTGCCCATTTTGCCCACTTCCCAGCAGCCCTCTACCCTCTGGCAACCACCCATCTATTCTCTGTATCTATGAGTTTTATTTTGTTTATTCATTTTTTTATATTATACATATAAGTGAAATCATACTGTATTTGTGTGATTTATTTCACTTAGCATAATACCCTCAAGGTCCATCCATGTTATTGCGAATAGCAAGATTTCATTATTTTTTATGGCTGAGTAGTATTCCATTGTATGTGTATACTACATCATCTTCATCCATTCATCTGTCAATGAACATTTAGGTTGTTTCCGTATTTTTCTACTGTCGATGATGCAATGAACATAGAGGTGTGGATATCTTTTTCCAGTTAAGGTTTTTGTTTTCTTTGGGTACATACCTGGAAGTGTAATTACTGGATTGCATGGTAACTCCATTTTTGATTTTCTAGGAACCTCCATATTGTTGTTGTTGTTGTTGTTGTTGTTTTTTCATTCTTTGGTGTTTAACAGAATATATAACAAGCCACATAATCAATTATTCATTACTTCACACACAGGAAGGAAAACAGTATCGAGTCTTTCTGTTATACAATTGGTTGTGAGCAGGGGTAGAAACCTCCATACTGTTTTGCATAGTGGCTCCACTATCTTACTTTCCCACCAACAGTGCACAAGGGTTCCCTTTTCTCCACATCCTCACCAACATTTGTTATTTCTTGTTTATTTTGGTAATAGCCATTCTAACATGTGTGAGGTGATACCTCATTGTGGTTTTGATTTGCATTTCCTTGATGATTAGGGATGTTTAGTATCTTTTCATGTACCTGTTGGCCGTCTTTATGTCTTCTGTGGAAAAATTTCTATTCAGATCCTCAATTTTTAATCAAATTGCTTGTTATTTTGTTATCAAACTGTAGGAATTCTATGTATATTTTGGATGTTAACCTCTTACCAGATAAATGATTTGTGAATATCTTCTTCAATATCTAGGTTGCCTTTTCATTTTGTTGATGTTCCTTCTCATTTTCTTCCACCATGCAGAAACCTTTTAGTTTGATGTAGTCCCATTTGCTTGTTTTTGCTTTCATTGCCATTGCTTTTGGAGTCAGATTTTTAAAAAAATACTATCAAGAATGATATCAAGGAGTTTACGACCTATGTTTTCTTCTAAGAGTCTTATGGTTTCTGATCTTATCTTCAAGTCTTTAATCCATTTTGAGTTGTCAGATTTGTGGTGTAAGATAGTCCAGTTTCATTCTTTTGCTTGTGGCTGTCCACTTTTTCCAAAACAACTTACTGAAGAGACTGTCTATTCCCTGTTGTAGAATCTTGCCTCCTTTGTTGTAAATTAATTGACCAAATATGCTTGGGTTTATTTCTGGGCTCTCTCTTCTGTTCCATTGATCTGGTATGTCTGTTTTTATGCTGATACCATACTGTTTTCATTATTATAGCATTGTAGTACAGTTTGGAATCAGGCTGTGATGCCTCTAGCTTTCTCCAGTTCTTCTTTCTCAAGATTGTTTTGGTTACTTGGGATCTTCTGTGTCATATAAATTTTAGGGCTGTTCTATTTCTGTGAAAGATGTATTGGAATTTTGATAGGGATTGCATTGAATCTGGAGATTGTTTTGGGTAATATGCATATTTTTATAATATTCTTCCTATCCATGAACAAGTAATATCTTTCCATTTATTTGTGTCATCTTCAGTTTCTTTCATCACTGTCATATAATTTTCAGTGTATAAGGTCTTTCACCTTCTTGGTTAAATTTTATTCCTAGGTATTTTATATTCTTTTTTTATATATAATTTATTTTGATATCATTAATCTACAATTACATGTGCAATATTATGGTTATTAAACTACCCCCTTCATCAGGTCCCCCCACCAACCCCATTACAGTCACTGTCCATCAGCGTAGTGAGATGCTATAGAATCACTACTTGTCTTCTCTGAGTTGTACAGCCCTCCCCGTGCCCCCCCAACATTACATCTGCTAATCATAATGCCTCTTTTTCCCCCTTATCCCTCCCTTCCCACCCATCTTCCCCAGTCCCTTTCCCTTTGGTAATTATTAGTCCATTCTTGGGTTCTGTGAGTCTGCTGCTGTTTTGTTCCTTCAGTTTTTTTCTTTGTTCTTATACTCCACATATGAGTGAAATCATTTCATACTTGTCTTTTTCGGCTTGGCTTATTTCACTGAGCATAATACCCTCTAGCTCCATCCATGTTGCAAATGGTAGGATTTGTTTTCTTCTTATGGCTGAATAATATTCCATTGTATTTTATATTCTTTTTGGTGCAATTATAAGTGGGACTGTTTTCTTAATTTCTCTTTCTGATAGTTTGTCATTAGTGTATAAAAATGCAACAGAATTTTGCACATTGATTTGGTATCCTGCATCTTCACTGAGTTAATTCATTAGTTCTAACAGTTTTTGGTGGAGTCTTTAGGATTTTCTATTTGCAAAATCAAGTTGTCCACAAATAATGATTGCCTTACTGCTTCCTTTCCAATTTGGATGCCTTTTTTCATTTTCTTTTTCCTGACTAATTGCTCTGGCTAGGACTTCTAATACTATGTTGAATAAACATGGCAAGGATGGGCATCCTTGCCTTGTTCCTGATTGTAAAGGAAAAGCTTTCAGCTTTTTGACACTGAGTATGAAGATAGCTGCAGGCTTGTCATATATGGCCTTTATTATGTTGAGGTACATTCTGTCTATATCCACTTTTAAGAGTTTTTATCATATGTGGATGTTGAATTTTATCAAATCCATTTTCTACATGTATTGAGATGATCATATGAGTTTTATGCTTCATTTTGTTATTGTGGTATATCATATTAATTGATTTAAGTGTGTCGAACCATCTCCTAGCATTTGACTTTAGATCAGCAATTGGGCACCAAGTCCATGGTTGTTCAAGGACAGGAATGGAAAAATGTGTTCTTGTGTCGAGAATGTTGTGCAAGTAATGGGCCTTGAGCGGCTTCTGTGGGCAAACCTAGTTAAAATATTCATATTGCCTTTCATCACAGAGCCTAAAGAAGATTCTGTGGCTCTTCATTGAGTGATAGGGAAGTTTTATTCCTTTTATTCTATCCTGAGTACAAACCAAAACATAAAACATTAAGGAAGTTACTCTGTGGGATACATGTTTGTAACTGAAGTCCCCCAATTTGAATCAGAGTTGTAGTTCTTTTGTTATATATCTTTGAAACAGAGAATAAAGTCATCTGCTAGTATTGTTTTAGAAAAGATTATGTGAATCCAGAGTGAAAAATAAAAACTTTGGTGAGGATATACCGTCTGATAAGAAAAAAAACCTAAGCAGTCTCATAAATTACAGGGAGGGTGTATGCGGTGTGTCTGTCTGTATGAGGAGTGGGGCAGAGAGAGAAAGAGAAAAAGAATACATTAAGTGCTCTAAGTCACAATCTCCAAACCCTTTTTTTTGTGTGTGAAAGTATGTCATGTGTACCGCTGATACAGCTGACCTTTACCTCATCCTGGATTTACCTCAGGAATGAGGGTGTCTTTCTCAGTCATTACTTAATGTAGCTCTTGGGGGACGGAGGTTCCTGTGAATCTGATGAAACTGAAGTAAGAAAAGGGGAAGGGTAGGTTGGGTTACCTTTTTAGAGGTTTATTTTTCACAGTTTGCTTGGGTTCCCTAGCCAGGCTCTGCACTATCCATCCCCTCCAGTTGTGGCACATGCTCTCTTTCCTGCTCTCCCCCTCCAGGAGGACCTCCACAGGCGGGTCCCTGGTGACTGGCAGACACCAGACCAATTACGCACCAGGAACAGAGGGAAGGAGAGAATGGCCGTTTTTCTCTCCACCCCTTGCCCTGGATCCACCTGAGGCTCTAAAACATCCATTGGTATGTAAATGAACTGAGGCCAGGCAGGAAATTCTGTAAATTTTGGGTGAAAACTTCCATTTACCCCTACACTTGAACATTTAAAAACCTTAATGGAATCGCAAGATTCAGTAGTTTGTGCTTTGGACTGTGTGATACACAGTAAGTCATTTCACTTGGCCTCAGTTTGCTTTTCAGTAAAACGAATGGGTCAGTTATGGTCAGCTCTCGTTAGAATCTTATCAATGAGCAGATCCTCCTTTTTCAAAGAATCTTATGTGGATTCCCAATTAAATACAGATATTTCCTCTCACTGCCATAACACACATATACATGCATGCATTCACATACCCTGAGAGCAGATAAAACTGGTGCTGCTGTGGTGCGGAGGACTTGGGCCCTTGTCAACATCCACAAGACTTTGCCAGGGGCAAGACCCTCACCTGGATCCTGGCTGGTCAGTCTCAGACTAGCAGCTTCAGTGTTGTCTAGGAGCTTATAAGATGTGTGCCCTCCTGGACTGCCCCAGAGCTCCTGAGTAACAGTCGGTAGAGGTGAGGTGTAGCCATCTGTGTTTCATTTAGGCTCCCCAGGTAGTGATTAGCCATGGTGACATTAAGAAGCACTGGCCCTTTGAGGGCCAAGCAAGTTTTAAGCAAAATTTTAAACGAAGAAGGTGGAGGTAGTGGGAAGCATCCAGTTAAAACACTTGAGTTAAGTGAAAGCATATTCCTTTTGTAATACCTGTATAATGATACATTGGTGGTGGGAGAGCCCTTTTGTGTTGCTAACATGTAGGTGGTAGCTTATGTGAAGATCTAGACTAGAACTTAGAGTGCCATGTGGGAAAAAATTGGGACAGAATGGTAAGAATTCCAAATATAGAAGAAAATGAGGATACGTCATACTTTTGGCATTTGACCTTTGGAATTGTTGACAGTCCAAAGATTCAGTTACACTTCGGTTGATATTCTACCACATACAGTCATAATTTCTGATCTTTTAACACTGAAAGCTGGTGACAAAAGCATATGTGCTTTTCTCCATCAGAGATCACAAGTGGCCCCTGGTCCAGCAGTACTCTTAATTACCAGTTTTTTTTTTTTCTATTCCTTGTCAGATGGTCTTCCCTGACATTTTTTTTTCTTCCTATATTTTGCTCAATCACTGTTCAGAAGCCAGAATCTGACACCATTCTGTATTTACGCAAAAGTAGTGTGAAAGTTTATGCATTCTGCAAAAAAGAATTGCTGTAGTAAGTTTGGGATGGTCTTTTCCTGTAGAGTCTGAGGTGGTGAATATTTGTGGGTCCTTGGAGCTTATCCTCCTGCTAGACAATGTGGGCTCTGGGTGGGAGTGGCTGCCTCCACCTGTGCAGGGCTGACAGCGGTTTCCTTTGTTTGGAAGGATGAGCCTAGTGGTAATAAGGTTGGAATGTTGGGAGTCGAGGCAGACTTTCTTTTGGAATCTCCTCGGTTCTTGGCTCCCTGTAAGAGATAACATTGGTGCTTTTCTGCTTGAAATAAGGTATTTAGTGGGGCTTTCACACTTCATGAGTGGCTGATTTCTTCTCTCACTTGCAGCCTTTCTATCTCCTGCATGCATATCTTAATAGGTATGCTCAGACAGGGTGTTTTGGAAGAGAGTTTGGTTGTGGAGGGGCAGGGATATTCACATCTCCCAGAGTGTGCTTTCCTCCCTGCACTTGAAAATGTACGGTTTCTAGGTGGATTTCCATTATTACTTCATCTTTCAAGTTTGCAGTTGATGACAAATGCTGTGTGCTTTCACCTACATCTGCGGCTGTGGATGACTCCTAAGCATGGCAAAAAATATCAAAACATGAAAAAAAAGTTAAAAGTGAGCTCAGGTCAGTGGAATTCACTCATCTTTCTGCCAAGTACAGTCTGAAAAGTGAAAATAGTCCAAACAAGCCTAAATAACTTACTTTTTTAAAGGACAGTGTGGACCCCTGGATCAAAATGCAAGAGACATTCTTTTTGGCAGGAAACCAGGCAGTTAACACCCTCACTATCATTTCAAATGTGGGCTGTCAGATCTATCCCCCAGGCTCGGAGGCCTCTGAGTGACACTGGTTGGGGGTCTGAGCAGACTTCCAGGCCTTACAACTATGGCTGGCCTGCTGCCTGCATGTGGGAAAGGAAAGGAGACAGGCCTGAAGACACACAGTTGTTTTCAGGAATGTTCTCACTGGCATGTGCTTTCTGACCTGGCCATTGTCCTCTGCGGGCCAGAGCTGCAGGAATCAAACGATGAATAGCTCCTTCTCTAGAAGACTCCAGGATGCTGATTTGTTTTGTCCTTACAGAGGTATGGACTCCACTGGTCCAAATGTGCATCGGCAGCTCGACAAAGAGGAAACTGTGATGGTTGAAATTGTTGCTAGTGAACAGAGCATGTAGTTGTCTTTATCAAGTCACATCACTTATCTTTTTGCCTTTTGCCCTCCCTCCTGCACCCCCCTCCCCATGCCCCTGTATTTTTGTTGCAATCTGGAATGTTTTAAAGATGTTAACTACATGGTTCTTGGGACAGGCAGGATGAGATATTTCTGTCATGTCAGTGTAACAAGTCTTAACCCATTAAATCATATTTGAAGCTTCACATTTTTCCCTTCCATATAAAAAGACAAAAGTGAAAAAATTCTTTGAGTTTTCTTTTGAAATGCATGTTCACCAAAAGATCAAGGGCACAATTTTGATTAGTTTCTACCATATGCAGTATTTAATTCTGTGAACCCATGTTATTTCCCCTGCCATTTTGCTTTCTTAGGAACTGATCATAGAGGCATGTAGATCTCATGCCTCATCAGAACTCATGTTGGTAAGTACATGTCATTCCAAAGAACCCTTTAAACAGCAGGCATAAGTGATGGCAGTTTGCTTCTGGTGCATATGTAGCCTCCAGTTTTATTGAACTGTAACTTTTATATGTTATTCTCCCATTTAGCTAAGTTGAATTCTGAAATTCAACTGAGTCAGAGATCATCATCAAAAACATGCTGTATTTAGAAGCAAAATAACTTATTAGCCAGGACCTTGAAGATCAAGGTTTAGTTCCAGCTCTGCCACTTTTGAGCAGCATGCCTTTAGGCAAGATAGTTAATTTCTCAAACCTTCAGGTTCTTTATGTATGTATAAAATGGGTAATTAATGGCACCTATTTCAGAGGGCTGTCATGAGCTCTTACTTTAATTCCAAACACTTACTAAGTGTTTTAAAATATCACAGAATATAGGTGAAGGGAGGCCATGACATTTTCCTGCTCATGAGAGCTGCCACCGTGGGTCACATCCGCAGAACCCTCAGTGTGGAGGGGCGAGGCATCCTGTAGTCCACGTCAGTATTGGGTGACCTCAAGTGCCAAGGACTTGAGGTAGGAGATTCCAAGGGGCAGCCAGTCCCCCAGAAATTCCCTCAGTTATTTCTACCTACAAACAACCTGATGAGTTGTGGGCAAGAGTAAAACTCAGCTTTCTCTCCTCATCTTTTCTGTCCCCCTCTCTGGGCTGGATTCTCTTGTGAAGGCTGAGCAAGATAGGCCAGCTTGATTCTCTGAAACTCCTCAACATACTGACTGCTTTAATTACTTTGCTAAATATTAGTGTTGAAGAAAAAGGGAGAGAAGTAAGCTGGAGATGACTTTGGCAAACAACTTCTGTACGTTTATATCACTAACACTCATATTATTTATAGAACAGTTGAACCAGGTAAGTTAACTAGGAAACCCACTAAATTTCAAAGTCTTTCATAGTTTTTCCTTATACTTCAGAAGTCATACACCATCATTTCCACATTCTATTGGTCACATTTTGTTGGTCACATCTTTTATGTGTTGATACATAGTGGAAGGCATAGAGTGTGACTGCCAGGAGAGGAGGATCACGGAGGACAGGTCAGGGGAGGGCGGCATCATGATGTGTGGAGTCAGAAACCATTTCTATTAAAATGGGCAGAGGACATGAATAGACACTTCTCCAAAGAAGAAATTCAGATGGCCAACAGGCACATGAAAAGATGCTCCACATCACTAATCATCAGAGAAATGCAGATTAAAACCACAATGAGATATCGCCTCACACCAGTGAGGATGGCCAACATCCAAAACACAAACAACAACAAATGTTGGCGAGGATGTGGAGAAAAGGGAACCCTCCTACACTGCTGGTGGGACTGCAAATTAGTTCAACCATTGTGGAAAGCAGTATGGAGGTTCCTCAAAAAACTCAAAATAGAAATACCATTTGACCCAGAATTCCACTCCTAGGAATTTACCCTAAGAATGCAGCAGCCCAATTTGAAAAGGACAGATGCACCCCTATGTTTATTGCAGCACTATTTACAATAGCCAAGAAATGGTAGCAACCTAAGTGTCCATCAGTAGATGAATGGATAAAGAAGAAGTGGTACATATACACAATGGAATATTATTCAGCCATAAGAAGAAAACAAATCCTACCATTTGCAACAACATGGATGGAGCTAGAGGGTATTATGCTCAGTGAAATAGCCAAGCCGAAAAAGACAAGTATCAAATGATTTCACTCATATGTGGAGTATAAGAACAAAGAAAAAATACTGAAGGAACAAAACAGCAGCAGACTCACAGAACCCAAGAGCGGACTAATAGTTACCAAAGGGAAAGGGACTGGGGAAAATGGGCGGGAAGGGAGGGATAAGAGGGAAAAAGGGGCATTACGATTAGCAGATGTAATGTTGGGGGGGCACGGGGAGGGCAGTACAACTCAGAGAAGACGAGTAGTGATTCTATAGCATCTCACTACGCTGATGGACAGTGACTGTAATGGGGTTGGTGGGGGGGACCTGATGAAGGGGTAGTTTAATAATCATAATATTGCACATGTAATTGTAAATTAATGATAATAAAATAAATTATATTAAAAAAATAAAAATAAATAAATAAAAAATAAGTAACATTAAAAAAAATAAATAGGCAAAAAAAAAAAAGAAACCATTTCTATTAATACTATCTTTGAAATAGTCTCAGCATTTGTGATGGAATTTTGACAGCTTTCCAGCTATTATGTCACATTTATTTTGTCACTGCATCTCCTTCTGTGGAATGGTCTTCTGGGATCCCTACATAAAACTACTATACGAAGAACCAGGTTGTTGCATCTCTGGTTTTGTAGGAAAAGTGTATTGTGATGTGATAATTGTAGTCAGTATTGCAAATGTACTAATTAGAGGTCATCCTTTCTGCCATGACCTGCCAAGACTTTTAGTTTAAGTTTAATTTGTCCAGCCAAACACACCACATTGTAGCAGACTGTATTACCCTGTTCCAGTTTTTGGTACTGTACTAAGACCTTGAAATTCTATTGAGAATTGAGTAGGCAAAACAGGTATGAAATGGGAAATAATAGAAAGCACTAGCTCAGGGCTTGTGATACACAGTTTACAAAATAAAGTATAAAAGTCCCCATAGTTGTCTACAAAATTGCCTCTTTTTTCTCTGGCACTAATTTGTATTTTGAAGGGCTATCCCCTTCTCTTCCTCCTCTCCCTTCTCCAATTGTAACTACTTCTTTCCAGCTGCATCAGACAAATGGGGCTTTCTCCACGTAGGTGTTGTGCTCAGAAAAGGGCAGGGAAGACTAGGTGATAGTGGTGGGGATGATTTGCTCCAGGCACAAAAGGGTATTATGATGGTTCAGGGAGACTGAAAAATAAAGAGGTGGGAGAGATGAGAACGACCTCAGAGGAACAGCACATTGAAATAAAAGGAAGTGGTAAAAAACAGGAAAACAAATAGAATGAAAGGAACAAACACAGTGGACAGAGATTAGATGGACTGTGGAATAAAGATAATTTGGAAAAAAAACAGAAGGCAGAAAATAAGAGGTTCATGGTTCCATTTTTACATCTTCCATTCCTCCCACTAGTTCAACATTTTCCAGACGTTTAGGGTGGAGAGGGGAAAGCCCTTTTACCCTATTGTGGCCCATGTGCCCTTGCTTTGAACAAATCTCCATGTGAATAAATCTCTTTTCTCCTATTTGGACTTTCCCAGCACTCACATCTTCCCCCTGTGCTGGATTAGAACATCTGTTGCCAGTGTGCCTTGATTGGATAAGCAAATCATAAATGAAGTTTTATGTAGAACATTAAAAGAAGTCAGCTGTACATTATACTCAAGTATTAAGTCTTTGAAGAGTGATCTGTAGTTGTTAAAGTGAGGTTTTAGAGTCTTAATATGCCTAAAAACTGTAAATTTAGAAATATTTCCTCTTTTTTTAGTTTGACTAAAAAATGAAGAACAGGAAAGAGGATTACCTTTACCATTGGGTTAGTGTGCCATTGTAAAAAACAGCCTCCTTTAATTGAAGATGCCATGATTATTTTCAGGTTTTCTTACAAACTGAGGTTATTTTAAAATCCAGTCAGTTCTTCCTGAAGAGAAGAAAGGAAGTTCTCTCTTACTTTACCTTTATATGTAATCAAAAGGAATATTGATGACATTTCTATTAAATACCAAGCATTGCTTTCTAGACTATTAGAATTATCCTCCAAGAGCAACATGAGGAAATGACAGGGAATAACTAGGTCTGTGAACAATTTTTTTAATTTTCATAAATGCGTTTATTACTGCTACTCTTAATTCACATGGTGAACTTACTTTGAACTCTTTTTCCCTATTATTTGAAAAGACATAAATTATTTTATGGAACAGTAAGATCCTTAAAACCCAGAGAGATGGGGAAACTGCCATATTTTAGGTTCACTGAGTTCCTCAAAACTATTTAAGGATCTTGCCAAGCACATTAAAAAAAAATTTAGTCTTTCAGGAAGATTTATCTTTTGGTGGAATGTTGCTCCAAGAAACTCCGTGAGATATCAACATCTCTTGAAAACTCTCGTTAAAAACCATGTTACCTAAGTGAAAAATGGTGATTGGTGCCTTACTTCTTCAACTATCGAGGTTTTTAAAATTTTTTTGAAACACAGTGACACCATTAAGTTATTTACTACTCATACTATCATCCTTGAGAGGATGGCTCAAATTAGATTGCATGCAGTTTTCAATTTGAAACTATATTTTCATTTCATTGAAGATTCCCATGTCTGTGAAGTACTAGTCTTCCTAGATTTCAATCTGCATTTAGTGAACTCAACACCATCTAGAATATCATGCATAAGGGCAAAACTGTCTATTAAGTTTGATAAGTCACTATTGCATTAGCATTTTACAGAAGAGAGGTTATGTTTTAGGTAGTAAAGATACGTGCTTTCTAGAATCAGTAAGATTTCCTACTTATTTGTCCGACTGTGCAGCGCATACATGCCTGTTTTCTTCATCATGTAATTTCAGGGCCAATCGGTTACTGTTCTGTGGTCATGCTACACATAGTTGGAATGGGACATACTCACAGTAATCTTTTATACATTAGTTTTTATACTTACACTTTCAGAACTTTGGTTTTCTAAACTTGAAAATCTGTGGGATGTTTTGCATCCAGAAATTAGGATTCTCACCAGTTCTTCCCTTTTTCTCCTACTTTATAATTTTCTTTCTTCTTTGCTTTTTAAATTCTGTGAATTTTTTTCACCCCATTCTGTATACCTGGCTTCCATGACCTGCCATTTAACATCACTAACACTAAGGAACTTTTAAAATTCAGAACTTTTCGTTCATTCATTGACTACTGTGGTATTTATTTCATTTTGCTCTATCGAGTTTGAAAGGAAGTAGGAAATGATAGATGAGAAGACTGTTTTTGGTACTAGATTTTTATCATAGCTCTCAACCCATTTACTTTTTAAGAAGAAAGTTTCAGTACGTGCTCTTATTCTAAGATTGTTACAAGCTCATTGAGTGCATCTGAGGAAAAAGCACTTCAGAAAAGTTTACGGCCCTTTTTTAAAAGAAGCATGATCCCCATAGTACATTATCTCTGTCTCCTTATATTCTTCCTGCTCACCCCTTTTGTCTATGTGTATCATTTGCCTAGCGGGTAACCAGCCCTGGGCAAGAGGATAAGGGAGAGGGTGTTGAGATAGCTGCTGTACAGAGCTCTGGGAGAGATTTCATGTGTGAGGAGAACCTGAAAGTTAAAACGATGCTCAGAAATTATCTGTAGGGTTAATTCATAATACTGGGTGGGTCCATTCCTGCTGGAGGAGTTTAGGTCAGAAACAGTTGAGTATTAGAAAGTTTATATGATTCAACCCAATGTTTCAGGTACCCAATATGATTGATAATTGTTAAGTAACTTACACTGTACTTAACACTATTTATCTCTGTTCTGTTTTTCAACTGTTGCTACACCAGAGTTAATTTTTTCTCCTTTTTCCAAGAAAGCGTAAGAGGCTCAGGAGGAGAAAGCAGGAACACCACAGAATGTGGATGGTCTGTCTGCTGACAGCTTAGTCTTGGCAGACAGCATATCTCAAGTGATATTTTTGGGGAGCAGTGGGTTAATTACCTTTTTAAGGCAGGGTACATTGGATTATTTAATGATACCAAAGGATACAATGAAATAAAGTTAGAGTGTTCAAGTTGTTCACTTGAAATGGTCGCTAGAGTCCTATTAATTAATCCTGGTGAATGAGGCACCAAAATGAAAAACCATCCCTAGACAAGTGGTGTTAATCATAGGTGACAGTTATGTTAATATACTTATTTGGTGGTTTTGTTCCTGAAAGATTACTTTTTTTTTGAGAGATTTGGTAATTGGATGATTTTTGGAAACTTGTGTATAATTTTTCAGTTTTATTCAGGGAACATTTTCAAACCTAGATTTATGGACCTTATATGTAATATCTGCTACCAAAAGAACATTCTCCCACCAGGGCTTACTGGAAAGCATATTGTCTGTCTTTGCTGCAATGTTTTGAGCAGATGCTCCCTCAGCATTTTTTAATCATTTTAATGGACAAGATAGGAAAAACAGGAAATCAAAAAGGTCAGCATTAATTTCTATGACTAGGAAACTGCTTTTGAGCAGGGGTAAATATTAGTATTTTCAGTCTTTTCTATCCCTGTGCTAAATTTGGGATAATGCTGTGTGGTGACCTAGTCTGTCATTTTCAGAACCCAAAAATTGAGTAGCAGATTTCAGTTCTGGATTAGTAGAAGAAGGGATTCAAAATAAAAGTCCTGGCATACAGAATGAACTCAGTTCACTAAATTTGGCTTGATTTTCTTTGCTCTCCATTCATGCTGAAATGACTACTGTCCACCAAGAAGCACAGTGAAGTCCACCTCTTGATAGGCTCTCTGTTAGTTTCCTGCAACGAACAGATTTTCACAAAGTCGGTGATTTAGAACAAAGAAATGTACTCTCTTACAGTTCTGGAGAGTACAGTTTTGGAATTCAGAAGCCCCAAATCAGTATCACTGGGCTGAAATGAACTATTGGCAGGGTCAGACTGCCTCCAGACTCTAGGGGAAGAATCTGCTCCTTACCTCTTCCGGCTAGTGGATGCCAGCACTCCTTTGCTTGTGGCTGCACCACTCCCATCTTCAAACCTCACTCCATCTTCACCCCTGTCTCTGCTCCATCTTCACATTGCCTTCTGCTCTGTGTGTGTTGGATCTTCCTCTGCTTCTTTCTTACAAGAATACATGTGATTTACAGCTCACTCAGATAATCCAGGATAATTTTCTCATCTCAGAATCCTTAAACACATCTGCTGCCAAAAGGACATTCTCTTACCAGGCTTACTGGAAAGCATGTTATTGTCTGTCTGCTGCAGTGTTGTGAGCAGATGTTCCCTTAGCATTTTTTAATCGTTTTAACGTACATGGCAAAGACTTTGCCACGTAAAACAGTATTCACAGTTCCCAGGGTTTCAGTTATGAATATCTGTTGGGACCATCTTCAGCTTGCCACAGGCTACTCCTGGTATCAGCATTCTAGAAGCCTGGCCAAGCCAGCCTGTTAGTCTGCATACTGTTGAAGCCTAATTGATTATTCCCTTACATCAGCATCCACCATAGACTTTCCAGTGAGTTGCAGTTAGTGTAAATGTACAGTAGCTTCACTGAACATCCATCTCTAGAAACATAGACCAAGAATCATTTAGCAGCATTACCTCCCCTCTTCATGGTGGCACTTGGCATCAGGGATGCCCAGTAAGTTAAGCTAGTTGAGGCAAGTCACAAAGTTGAATGCTGTAACAGTTGATCTCTTTAACCCTGAAAGTTAAGTGAGGTGTCTCATGGATATGCATGTATATATGCATGTAAAATGCTAGATGTGTATTTTCAGGGAATATTAATGGAAGTTAAATGTCAGGATCTGTATAATTCCTTTTAAGAGATGAATGGAGTTCATGGCATTTCCAAAGAAATGAAAGGAACCTATTTAATTTAGAACATATATTTTCTTCAAGAAGGAAAGTAAGATAGTTTTCACCTAGCATGAGATAATGCACACAAATCTTTCAAAATAATTAATTCTTAATAAATCTAATGATTCTCTGGTGATGATTAATTATAGAATTCCCCTTAGAAATTCCATAGATCCTTGTTAGGTATTGACTGAATAGCTAATGTTATGATTGATTACATATGTCCTTTCCTTTCTGACTGTAAACTAGGTGGGGTCTAATAATTGATTTAATTTTCCAGAAGAGTTACATGGACCCTGAGGTGTCATGCGGGTGAGAAATTCTAAAGCCCTGTTATCTGCCTCGCTATGTTTTTAAATATTGCCTGATATGATAAAACTTGTATCTTAATAGATTTCTTTTTTCCCTTTTGATGGGTGTTTTGCCTAAAGTAGGAAGACATAGAAGATTTTAACTACATATGAGATAGTATTTGAAATCAGCTAAGATTCTTCTTAGAGAAATCTGATTCTGTGAAACTTGGAAATAAATGCCCAAGTTAAGTATATATAGCTGTATAGCTTAAACATCAGGAAATCATTGTTTGGATGAACAACTAGTCAGAACTCTGTATCTGCAGTGGGTTGCAAAAATAACCTGAACAGTAATTATAAAATCATAAGGAGACCTAAAACAGGGTTGATGAGAGCATTGAAGCTGAGGCACAAAGCTTAGTTGTATAAATGAACAAGAAAGAAAATCTAGGGGAAAAAAGGAAGTTTGGACTGTGAAATCTCAGCTGAATTATACAGTATCAGCCAAGATGATACATGACAGAATACAGCAGGTGTAGATGCATGAGTCTGTAAATAGGAAGTGAAGAAATTGAGGGTAAAGTACCAGTCACGTAGACCATAGTCCCCTGTACCCAGGTTCAGGCTACATCAGATGTGCTAGTTTAGTTGTACAATCAACTCTTGTGGTACCATAATAAGGGAGGAAAGAAGCTGACGGATCATGTTACCTGTCTGGAATAGTTTCTCTAATCTTACTTCTAATGAATTTAAAACATTAAGTTGTCTAATTTAAGCCATTTAACTCTACCCATAGTCGTGAGCCTTTAGTTTTAGCTACTTACGTGTTTTTTCCATAAGAATATCAATCACTTACAGCATGTACTATGCCCTGCCAGTTCCTTTTGGAACCAATTTAAATGAGAAAAATAAAGGACTTTAGGAAAAACTATTTAAGTATGTCTGGTAAGTTGTTTTACTGTTTGAGAACAGCTCTGGAGACTGAAATACAATTTCCATTTAATAGAATTTGGCTTTTTTTTTTTGAGCCACAATATTCATGGAAATATGTTGAAATATTAAATGTAGAGAATGACTTAAGACTGCTCTAGAGTGGTACTGCTTACTGTCTAAAATGATGTGGTCTGCACTACAGTACATCTCTGATCAGCATTCGAAACAAGGATAACCAGAATACAATGAGGAGTGCCTACTGTAATTCATAACTTCCCTCCTCTTCTGGATTCTTTCATTGGTAGAGCAAGTATGCTATAAACCCTTGCTTTTCCATAGGACATCTCATCAAATTCTTGGTCAGATTCTACATATTCTTGGTCATTTGAGGTACAGCTCTTTTGAGATATTAATACCATGTACTGAAACTTAGGTCTGGAAAATAACATTGATTATTGTGAAACAAGTAATAAATAATTTTCTGTATATCTAAAACATTTCATTAAATATGACCCTTTTCCTAAATTTGCAGTATTATTGTAGTGCTTTTTTTTTAAGACTAGTTTTTCAGTTTTAGGTTCATAGCAAAACTGAGAAGATGGTACAGAGATTTCCCATACACAGTGTTTGTTTTTAAATCTGTATGTGTGCATGTGTACTCTCAGAGAGATTTTATTCCCTAAGCTAGTTTCTCTACTTTAACTTTTGTTCGCTTACAATTCATTCTCCACACAGGAGCTAGGGGGTCTTGTTAAAACCCTCTGTGTTTTCCTTTCCAACTTAGCACAAAGTACAGACTCTTTACCCCGATATCAAAGTCTGCATCAACTGGCTGCTACCTCAGTTCCTCCCAGCCTGCTCCAGCTCTCTGGGCTCTAGACACATGGGCTTCCTTACATGCCAGGCCCTTCCTGTTGTAGAGCCTTTGTCTTCTCTGTTCCCGCTGCCTCAAAAGTTCTCTTGTTCTTGTCAGGTCCCTGTTATCCTTCCTGGAGTAGCCCAAACACTGAGTCAGACTGTCCCATCACATTATTCTTTCAGAAATATTCTCCAGGGCTCCCACCACTGGCTGAACTCATCATGTTTGTTCATATATGTGTGTGTTGTCTGCATATTCCCACCAGAGTTCACACCTTGAATGTATTAGAAACAGATTGGAGTTTTCAGAAGTTCATTGGCAGAGCTCATTCAAAGGGACTTTTGAACATCTTTTATAATATGAATTGCTAGTTTGTTTTCATTTTAGAAAGTTGAATTTATCAAGCGTAAGTTAAGATAGAGAATTCGATTGCAGCTGGAAAGAGTTTCTCATGCATGTTTATATGCCAGAGTTGCACAGCCTTAGCACAAAATGTTTTTTTGAGGTACTAAACTGCCAGGTAAGAATCTTATGCTAAGCTTTCTTCAGCCCCACAGATGAAGGCCATTCCTATAAATGAAGACTTATATTTCCTTCCTGCCAAATAAATATAATCAACTGTCATTACTGCTCCCCTCATTTTGCTCAGTATTTGCCTATTTGGGGGTTTCAGAGTCAATTTAGACAGTACAGTGTTATTTCTGCTACTATTCACTTTACCCTTAGGTAGAATCTGGACTCAGTGTTTTCCCCCATCCAAATTTTCATTGAGTTTCATGTAATTCATAGGAGTTAAAACTTCACTCAGATACTCTTGACCTATGGCAGTAAATATATTTTGGAATATAGAAACAATTTTAGTATGGAAACAGATTCATCCTTTTGTTTTAAACTGTTAATTTTTCCCATAGTTCAGAGAATTTTTTCAGTCAACAAAGGTAGTCTGGTTCTCTTAACTCTTCTTTAAGAGCATCTTGAAAAAGAAAAAAAGATGTAATAACTTTTGTATTACTCAGCACGTTTGGCACTGAGAATGGTTTTATATGCTCTTACTCAGTTGAAAGATGAGATTAAAATACTATTTTCTGATTGTTGGAAAACATTGTGGAACCTGACTTCTTGACCACTTTGTACTAGTACTGGGACTGTTTGCCCACTTTCTCCCACTCGGCTTTTCCATCCAGGGCTACCTCAACTGGTCTCCATGCTCTTATTGGGGGAGTTCCTCGGTAAACTTCAGGTCTGTGCCAGAAATAAAAATGTGGATTCATTACCTTCCAAATGTTAATAAAATGAGAGACAGAACAACAGATTCTGCTTTGAGAATTATTCATATCCAAATATGAAAACATTCTCTACCAGATAGTACACTGACATTTTGAAACTGGGGGGGACTCTAGCATCTTGGTTCAGAGACCTCCATAATAACACCTTTCTAGGAAATTAAGCCTCTGTGATATGTAGCCTAAGAGAGAAGCTTGTTCTGGTAGAACACATCTGAATAGAAAGCAAATCCTAGCCTGTATCATATTGTCACCTGGGGTCCAGATAACCTTTGGGCTTAAAAGACCTGTAATTCCAGCTTTTTCTCAAAAGATCCCAGTAGTCTAAACTATAGATGCAGGAGATACTTAAAGCCTGTGTTTGCCTGGAAACCAGGATATTGCTAAGTCCAAGAGTCAGAAAGGAACCATTCCTTACCTTACTCTCTACAGTCACTCTGAGGGTGAAGGATGGAAAGGGATTTCAGAGTTTGCAAGTAACAAAACATAGTACTATGAGTCCTGTGTGCAATTTTAATGAATTTGGGCATTTTCTTTAGTAGAACACCTACCTTTTCTGTTCCTGAGTTAAGCTGTGATGACCAGTGTAGGATGCCTAGCTAGAAACTGCCTTGTGAACCTTCAGGAAAATATGCTTGAGCTTTGTGACAGTAGGAACAATTCATATTGCTGAGACCCTGCTCTAGCTGGTGACCAAAAGGCAGAGGTTACGGATTGCAGTAGAGGAAAAAACTGACTGCTACAAAGGCATGACCTCATTCCAGATGCAGCTGGACATGTTCTTTATTTTTACCTCTTACAAGTTTTGGGGAATTTTAAAATGCACATTTTGGCAAATGCTCTTTATTTGAGCCTTTGGACTTTGCTGGAGAGCACAGAAACTAAAAACTTCAATGTGATGATCATAGAGCTTCCTTGATTTCTTTTTTCCCATTCTTAGTCTCTCTTCTGACGACCTTCTACTCTGAAAATTAACACCTGCCAGTGAAATCAGCTTTATGCTGCTTTCACTGGAGACTGGTGTCTAACGATCAACCCTGCCGACTAATGTAAAGTGAAATTTGGAAGACTCCTGGATTTTCGTGGAGTTGTGCATGCTGAAGTTATTAAAGAGGATTAGGGACCACAGCTGGTGAGCAGATGGAATGCTTATAATGTCACAATCTTAGGTAGCTACATACCCAAATCTGCACAAAACCTAATTGCTTTTTTCTCTAGTTCATTCTACTTTATCCTCCTGGAATATAACCCTGGTCAAATGTGATACTTTGATTCTGGTGGATGATGACACTTAGGTCACTCACCTTGATCACATCATTTATAATTCTGATCATGTAATTTCTTAATTGCATTTTAGTAACCACTGTTCAATAATGTACTTTTAAGAAGCTCTGTATATCAAGAAGAGAGAATAACTTTTCATTTCATTCAAAATGTAGAATGATGACTAGTTTACAATAACTAACACAGTGTAATTACATTACAATGAAAACTAGTTCACAGTAACTACAACTAAACAGTTCAACTGTTTGCTGCTTAAGACA
>JAVSCE010000137.1:0-54090 GCA_032199065.1 Smutsia gigantea
TTTGTTAAAAATCTTTTTATCTATATTCATGATAGATATTGGTCTATAGGTTTTTTTTCTTTCCATCATTTTGTCTGGTTTTGGAAAATGAATAATTATGACTCTATTGAACTAATGGGGAAAAATTCACATCTCTCCAATTTCTGGAAGAATTTATGTAGAATTGGTATTATGTCTTATTTAGATGTTTGGTAGAATGTGCTACTGAAGTTATCTGGTCCTGAGGTTGTCTTTGTGGAAAAGTATTTCAATATAAATTCAATTTTGTTAGTAGATGCAGAACTATTCAGGTTAATAATTCTTCTTGAGTGAGCTTTGATAATTTGTGTTTTTCAAGAAATACATGTTTTTTTCAAGTATTTTAGTTTATTGAAAAAGGTTGTTAGTAAAATTTCCTTATTAGCCTTTAAGTATCTGTAGAATGTATAATGATATCACATCTATCATACCAGATATTAGAAATTTGCATAGTCATTTTTTTCATCTGATCAGTAAGAATAGATATTTAACAATTTTTAGTGAGCTTCTCCAACAACCAGCTTCTGGTCTGTTCTATTTTCTGTCCTGTTTTTATTTTTTATATCAGTGGTTTCCACTCGGATCTTTCATACTCATTTCTTCAGCTTTCTTGGGTTTTATTTATTCTCCTTTTTCTATTTTCAGGAGTCAGAATATGAGGCCATTAAGGTGGCAAATTTTTTTCTAAAATAGGTGTACACTGCTATAAACGTCCAAGTTCTGCTTCAACAAGAATTCACAAATATTGATATAATGTGATTCCATTTTAAGTCAGTTAAAAATACTTTCCAATTTTCCTGCTGATTGACACATGTTACTTACAGTGCATTTGTTTACCAAATAACTGTTCATTTTCCAGATACATTCCTTTTTTTTTTCGGATGAGCAGTAAACTTTATTATCTTTTTTTTAATGGTGGTTACATACACAGAATATAAAATTATCATTTAACCTAAGTTTTTTTCTGCTTAACTAAATTTTTTTGTATCAATTAATATACAATCACATGAGCAACATTGTGGTTACTAGATTCCAAGTCCCCACCATATATCCCATTACCATCACTGTCCATCAGCATAGTAAGATGCTATAGAGTCACTACCTGTCTTCTCTATGCTATACTGCCTTCCCCGTGCCACCCACATGTTATGTGTGCAAATTGTAATGCCCCTTATTCCCCTTATCCCTCCCTTTCCACCCATCCTTCCTAGTCCCTTTCCCTTTGGCAACTGTTTGTCCATTCTTGGGTTCTGTGAGTCTGCTGCTGTTTTGTTCCATTAGTTTCTGCTTAGTTCTTATAATCATTTGGTACTTGTCTTTCTCCACCTGGCTTATTTCACTAAGCATAATACCCTGTAGCTCCATCCATGTTGTTGCAAATGGTAGGATTTGTTTTCTTCTTATGGCTGAATAATATTCCATTGTGTATATGTACCACCTCTTCTTTATCCATTCATCTACTGATGGACACTTAGGTTGCTTCCATTTCTTGGCTATTGTAATAGTGCTGCAATAAACATAGGGGTGCATCTGTCCTTTTCAAATTGGGCTGCTGCATTCTTAGGGTAAATTCTAGGAGTGGAATTCCTGGGTCAAATGGTATTTCTATTTTGAGTTTTTTGAGGACCCTCCATACTTGCTTTCCACAATGGTTGAACTAGTTTACATTCCCACCAGCAGTGTAGGAGGGTTCCCTTTTCTCCACATCCTCGCCAACATTTGTTGTTGTTTGTG
Source organism: Smutsia gigantea (assembly GCA_032199065.1). Lineage (NCBI taxonomy): Eukaryota > Metazoa > Chordata > Mammalia > Pholidota > Manidae > Smutsia > Smutsia gigantea. The sequence continues at coordinate 1,753 of JAVSCE010000137.1, forward strand.
TTTTGGATATTGGCCATCCTCACTGGTGTGAGGTGATATCTCATTGTGGTTTTAATCTGCATTTCTCTGATGATTAGCGATGTGGAGCATCTTTTCATGTGCCTGTTGGCCATCTGAATTTCTTCTTTGGAGAAGTGTCTATTCAGCTCCTCTGCCCATTTTTTAATTGGCTTATTTGCTTTTTGTTTGTTGAGGTACGTGAGCTCTTTATATAATTTGGATGTCAACCCCTTATCATTTATGAGTATGTCATTTATGAGTATATTCTCCCATACTGTAGGATGTCTTTTTGTTCTACTGATGGTATTCTTTGCTGTACAGAAGGTTTTTAGTTTGATATAGCCCAATTTGTTCATTTTTGCTTTTGTTTCCCTTGCCTGGGGAGATATGTTCATGAAGAAGTCGCTCATGTTTATGTCCAAGAGATTTTTGCCTATGTTTTTTTCTAAGAGTTTTATGGTTTCATGACTTACATTCAGGTCTTTGATCCATTTGAGTTCACTTTTGTGTATTTGGTTAGACAGTAATCCAGTTTCATTCTCTTACATGTAGCTGTCCAGTTTTGCAAACACCAGCTGTTGAAGAGGCTGTCATTTCCCCATTGTATATCCATGGTCCTTTATCGTATATTAATTGACTGTATACGTTTGGGTTAATATCTGGATTTTCTATTATGTTTCACTGGTCAGTGGGTCTGTTCTTGTGCCAGTACCAAATTGTTGTGATTACTGTGGCTTTGTAATAGAGCTTAAAGTCAGGGAGTGTAATTCTCCCTGCTTATTCTTCCTTCTCAGGATTGCTTTGGCTTTTCGGGGTCTTTTGTGGTTCCATATGAATTTTAGAACTATTTGCTCTAGTTCATTGAAGAATGCTGTAGGTATTTTGATAGGGATTGCATTGGATCTGTAGATTGCTTTAGGCAGGATGGCCATTTTGACAATATTAATTCTTCCCAGCCAAGAGCATGGGATGAATTCCCATTTTTAAGTGTTCTCTTTAATTTTTCCTAAGAATGTCTTGTAGTTTTCAGGGTATTTGTATTTCACTTCCTTGGTTAGGTTTATTCCTAGGTATTTTATTCTTTTTGATGCAGTTGTGAATGGAATTGTTTTCCTGATATCTCTTTCTGCCAGTTCATCGTTAGTGTATAGGAATGCAACAGATTTCTGTATATTAATTTTGTATCCCGCAACTTTGCTGAATTCAGATATTAGATCTAGACGTTTTGGAGTGGATTCTTTAGGGTTTTTTATGTACAGTGTCATGTCATCTGCAAACAGGGACTGTTTGACTTCTTCCTTGCCAATCTGGATGCCTTTTATTTCTTTGTGTTGTCTGATTGCCATGGCTAGGACCTCCAGAACTATGTTGAATAAAAGTGGGGAGAGTGGGCATCCTTGTCTTGTAAGTATAATGTTGGCTGTGGGTTTGTCATATATGGCCTGTATTATGTTGGGGTACTTGCCCTCTATACCCATTTTGTTGAGAGTATTTTTATGAATGGATGTTGAGTTTTGTCGAGTGAAATATATTTTCCCATCCCTTCACTTTTAGTGTGTGTATGTCTGTACGTTTGAGGTTAGTCTCTTGTAAGCAGCATATAGATGGGTCTTGCTTTTTATCCATTCTGTTACTCTGTGTCTTTTGATTGATGCATTCAGTGCATTTACATTTAGGGTGATTATCGAAAGATATGTACTTACTTCCATTGCAGGGTTTGGATTTGTGGTTACCAAAGGTTCAGGGGTAGCTTCTTTACTATCTAACAGTCTAACTTAACTCTCTTATTAAGTAAGCTATAATAAACACAGTCTGATGGTTCTTTCTTTCTGCTCCATTCTTTATATGTTTGGTGTTTTATTCTGTACTCTTTTGTGTTTCCTTTGACTGCTTTTGTGGATAGTTGATTTTATTTTTTGCCTTTAGTTCGTATTTGGTTGGTCTGCCTTCTTTGCCATGATTTTATTTTCTCTGGTGACATCTATTTAGCCTTAAGAGTGCTTCCATCTAGAGCAGTCCCTTTAAAATTTCCTGTGAAGGTGGCTTGTGGGAGGCAAATTCCCTCAACTTTTGCTTGTCTGGGAATAGTTTAATCCCTTTTTGATATGATTTAAATGATAATTTAATCTAATGATATTTAAATTTAAATGATAATTGTGCTGGATACTGTATTCTTGGTTCAAGGCCCTTCTGTTTCATTGCGTTAAATATATCATGCCATTCTCTTCTGGCCTGTAATGTTTTTGTTGAGAAGTTTGCTGATAGCCTGATTTTTCCTTTGTAAGTGATCTTTTTTCTCTCTCTGGCTGCCTTTAATACTCTGTCCTTGTCTTTGATCTTTGCCATTTTAATTATTATATGTCTTGGTGTTGTCCTCCTTGGGTCCCTTGTGTTGGGAGATCTGTGGACTTCCATGGTCTGAGAAACTATTTCCTTCCCCAGCTTAGGGAAGTTTTCGGCAATTATTTCTTCAAAGACACTTTCTATCAATCTTTTTCTCTCTCTTCTTCTTCTGGTATACCTGTAATGTGAATATTGTTCCATTTGGATTGGTCACATAGTTCTCTTAATATTCTTTCATTCCTGGAGATCCTTTTATCTGTTTCTGCCTCAGCTTCTCTGTATTCCTGTTCTCTGATTTCTATTCCATTAACAGTGTCTTGCACCTCATCTAGTCTGCTCTTAGGGCCTTGTATCGATTGTTTTTCTGTTAAGTCTTTCCGGAGTTCATCCCTTAGCTCTTGCATATTTCTCTGTAGGTCTATCAGCATGGTTATGACTTTTATTTTGAATTCTTTTTCAGGAAGATTGGTTATATCTATCCTACCAGGCCCTGTTTCTGGGGTTGTCTGAGTGATTTTTGACTGGACCAGATTCTTCTGCCTTTTCATGGTGATAGAGTGGTTGCAGGTAGGTGGTGCATGTGTCAGCTGGGAGAACAACGTCCCTTCCTGCTTACTGGTTGCCTTGCCCTTCTCCGCCACCTGTGTTGGTTACCCACACAGTGGGAGCAGTCTCTGTGTTAATCCCCTGAGCTGCTGTGGGCGGGGCGGCCCTCGGGAAAGCCTGGAGTCCTGCGGGGGACTGCAGCCACACTTGGTGTGTTCTCCTGCAAGAACAGCGCGCCTTCATGCCTTCTGGACCTTGCTCTTGCTTCTGCTGCCTGTGCCGTTTACCTGCACACTGGGAGCAGTCTCTGGGATAATCCCCTGGGCTGCCATGGGCGGGGCGGCCCTCAGGATAGCCTCGAGCCCTGCAGCTGGGGGGGGGGCAGATGCGCTGGGGTGTTCTCCTGTGAGAACAGCTCCCCTCGTGCCTTCCGGACCTTGTTCCCGGTTTCTCTGTCTGTACCGGGCAGTTGTGCGCCAGTGGCAGCCTCTGGGTCTGTCCTGGTTAGGTGCGGGCTGGGAGGAGACTCTGTGTGGTTGCCGTGGGTGGGGCTGTTCCCAGGCTGCTCTGCAGCTGTGGCAGGTCAGTCTGTTTGCTTGCAGCGCCAGCTGGGAGGAATGAGTGGCAGGCTGCTTATCGCCATGAGGTGCTTCGGGGCCGGGATGATGTTGTCCAGCTGATAACCCCTTGTCCCTTCAAGACTTTTAAAAAACACCTGCTTTTCTTTTGTCCCAGGGGAGCCGGCTGTGGGGACCTGCTCACAGTCTCCATCTTGGATTTTACTTTTCCATTTCTCTAATATCCAGTACACCATGCAATGTGTGTCTGTGCTCCCAGTGCAGATTAGTAGGACTGGTTATTTAGCAGTCCTGTGCTTCCCTCCCTGCCCACTCTGATTCTTTTCCTCCTGCCAGTGAGCTGGGGTTGGAGGAGTGCTTGTGTCCCGCCAGGTCACGGCTTTGTATCTTACCCTTTTTTTGAGATGCTGAGTTCTTTCAGATGTAGATGTAGCCTGGCTGTTGTATTGTATCTTCTGGTCTCTCTTTTAGGTGTAGTTGTATTTTCAAAAATATATATGGTTTTGGGAGGAGATTTCCGCCACCATACTCATGCCGCCATCTTGAGCCCCCTTCCTCATCTTAGTACACTTTTGAAGGTTGTATAATATTTGGCAAGATTTTATGAAGCTGAAGATGGATATATCCTTTGCATCAGCAGTTAAAGGTATATACACCCTACAAGGAGTCTTGCATTTACGCAAAAGGAAACGTATAAATATTTTTATCTGTAATACTTATAATTGGAAAAATTTGGAAACACATCCAAATATGAAGGAATAGATAAGCAGTAGTATTTTAATGCAATTTATTACTATTACACAGTCAGAATGGTCAAACCAGGTTTGTCGGGGTTTTTAGCCTTCCCTGAGCCCCCTCTGAACCTGCGGAGAGAACAGGAAGTGGGAGACATGCCCCGGCAAGGCAAGACCGGGAAGGGTGAGTGCCGACTGTCTGCCCGATCACCAGCCTCCGGCCCTAGGCCTAAACCGGAGACAAACAGACGCGACAGGGAGCTCAGTCAAAGCAGGAACTCGTTTATTGCGGAAACAGCAGAGTATATATAACATTCATGGGCCAATCAGCATAAAGCTCAAGCAGTCACAAGCTCTTCACGCAGGAAGGCACATAATGCAAGCAAACGGTGTCCACAAGCTGATCACGTTCGTGGAAGACTCATGCCACCAATAGGGAGATACCCGGAACACAGGTAGACTAACGTCATAGCCCGCCAAAATGCCTGGGCACCACCCCATGCTCATCCAGCGAGAGCCATCTTGGCAATGCATTTAAAGGCTACTTCTTAGATTAGAAGGCCCTACACAGGTTTATTTGTGTCTGTATAGATAAATCCTGGAAACATTACATTGAGAAAAAAAGCAAGTTAGAAGTTAAATATGATACCACTTGATTGTTAAAAAACAAAACAATACTGTGTTGTCTATGGATCCATATACATGCTGCAAAATTATTTTAAAAAATAGATTCGAAGAAGATATATTAATTTCAGCAAAGCTTTTACTTCTTATGGAGAAGTGGGGACAGTGGAATGAATAGGAAAACCAACTTACCTGTAGCTTTCTGTTTCATAAGAAAATCTGAAGCAAATACAGCAGTATTATTGTTATATTTGAGTTTGTTATCATTTGACCTTTCTGTATTTTAAATTCTTTCATAACTAAAAAATAAAAATTAGAAAAGTGAAAAAATCATACAGCATTGTTTTAAAAAAAATTGGCTTATACATTTTTCCTTAGATATTTTCTTATTTACTGTCATAGAAATGATTCATCCTAATGATCATGAACATTAGTTTTTGGAGAAGTGAAGTAAGTGCTGTGGGTTATATTTTTATTTTATAATCCTCCCCCCCCCCCAAAAGTTGATATGTTTTCCTTCATGAAAAATGCTTGGTCAGTACAATAACACATTAATTATTGACATGATTGAGTTCTTATTAAAAGTGTGTGGGTTTTTATGTTTTATAGTTAGTACTTGGCTTTTCCTCTGTGAGCATGTGTGTCTTGGTGGTAGTTTGAGAATGCTGCATAGGAAGGGTTACAATGCTCCTGTCACATGTTTTTTCACAGACTTTGTGACTAAGGAAGGCTGTAAAGTGTATATAGGCAGACACTTATGATTTTGATCACTTAAAAGTTTATTAATATTATTTTTATTACACAGTTAATGTCTATAGTAAGACAGTATTATCAGATGAAAGTGTGCTTTTGAAGAGCTTCTTGGAGTCGAACTTTCTAGAACTGGTCATGGAGTGTGAAGGAGAGGTGATAATTATTTTTGCTACTTATCTTAAATCATAGAAAAATAGCACAAGATATGCATGCCTTTACAAAACTAGGGGATTCCTTAGTATTTATCATTTAAGTAGCAGACTTTTGCTCTGGATATTCTCCCTAGTGATATCAGTGTCCTTTCTGTCATTTTCAAAGGAAAGGATGTTACTAGGATCTCTTCTGTTTAATATAGAGAATGTTCCCTTTCTGGTTTCATTTTTTTCTCCAAGAGATGATTGAGTTTTTGATATTTTAGATTGAGTTTTCAAGTTAGACTTTCCTCAGAGCAATGTTTTTTTGTTTTTGTTTTTTATTGAGGTGTACTTGGCATGTAACATTAGTTTTAGGTGTACAACATGATTAGATAACTTGTATATATTGTGAAGTGATCACCACAGTCTAGTTAACAGCCGTCACCATACATAGTTAGAAATTCTTTTTTCTTGTGATGAGAACTTTTAAGATTTTCTCTCTTAGTAACTTTGAAATATGCAACACAGTATTATTAACAATGGTCTCCTGCCTCTGGCAATGACCAATCTGTTCTCTGTATCTATGAGTGCTCTTTTTTTTTTTGATTCCATGTATAAGTGAGATCATACAGCATTTGTCTTTCTCTGTCTGACTTATTTTACTTAGCATAATACCCTCAAGGTCCATCCATGTTGTTGGAAATAGCAAGATTTCATTTTTATGGCTTAATCTATCTATCTGAAAACATATATGTATATATGCCTACCACATTTTTTTAATTCATCCATCCATTGATGGACACTTAGGTGTTTCCATATCTTGGCTATTGCAAATACTGCTGCAGTGAACATTAGGGTGTATATATAACATGCTTTTGAGATAATGTTTCATTTTCTTTGGATAAATACCCAGAAGTGGGATTGCTGGATCATACTGTAGTTCTGTTTTTAATTTTTTGAGGAATCTCCATACTGCTTTGCATAGTGGCTTCACCAGTTCACGTTCACATCAACAATGCACTAGCAATTCCTTTTTTTCTCCACATCCTTGCCAACACTTGTTATTTCTTGTCTTTTTGATAATAGTCATTCCAAAAGGTGTGAGGTGATGTCTCATTGTGGTTTTGATTTGCATTTTCCTGGTAATTAGTGAGGTTGAGCATCCTTCCACATGTCTGTAGGCTATCTGTATGTCTTCTTTGGAAAACTGCATTAAGATCCTCTGCCCATTTTTAAGATGTAAGTGTGAAGGTTTTTGGTTTTTTGGATTTTGTTTTTTTTGCTGTTGAATTGAATGAGCTTTTTTCATATTTTGAATATTAACCCCTTGTAAGGTACATGATTTGCAGTTGTTTTCTCCCATTTGGTAGGTTGCCTTTTCATTTTGTTGTTGGTTTGCTTGCAGAAGCTTTTTAGTTTGATATAGTCTGATTTGTTTATTTTTACTTCTGTTGCCTTTGCTTTTTGCTGTCAAACCCATAAAATCATTGCCAAGAGTGACGTCAAGGAGCTTACCACCTATGTTTTCTTCTAGTTTTATGGTTTCAGGTCTTACATTTCAGGTATTTAATCAAGTTGAGTTTTGTGTGTGGTATACCAGTTTCATTCTTTTGCATGTGGTTGTCTAGTTTTCCCAACCATTTATTGAAGAGACGGTCCTTTTCCCCATTGTATAGTCTTGGCTCCTTTAGAGCAGTTTTCTTCTGAGCTAGGTTGTGTGTGTGGGAGTAAGTAGTGCTATTGAAAAGATGATGAGCTCTAAGGAGTTTTTTAGAGGTGTAACTTAAAGAGGTCAGATTTAGATTGAACAGGGATGGCTTTCACCGTCTCTCCACTTTGCTTTTCTGACTCGTTTTGATGGCACATCAGAGATGCATAGTACCCTGGAGATGTTTGGAAGTGTTTACATAAACATGCCATGTTTGGGGCCAAGGTGGTGGTTTACGTACGTATTTATTTGGCTGCATTTGGTCATTTTCAAGTAAAATGGTTAGTGTCTACTATGTACACAACATTCTTTAAAGGTATTCTATCTTCCACTCCAAAATGAGGTCCTTCAAGCTGGAAACACACTCATGTCAGGGATGTTCGGCTTCTCAGCTGTAGTCTTTAGGTCTATCTCATTAATGATTAATGGTGAAAGAGAACAAATTGCTTTAGTTAAACGTTGTTTTGGAGTTTTTTCCCAGTAGACATTTTTGTATTTTTAAAGATACACCCAAGACGTTGAAGGTAGGGAACTGGTGGTGTGCAAAGAAAATTTGTGTAATCTTCCCAACCCCATTTTTGGAATAATTAGAAGTTTAAGCCAAAGTCTGACATGGAAACAGTTTCTCTTGTTAGAGAGGTAATCTAAGGCATTCCATATTTATACCATGATTTAGAATTTCTAGGCTTGTCCCATTGAAAGGTGGGAAAGTATAGTATAAATGGAAAACTTTTATGTCATAAAAGGTTTATCAGCATTTGCCCAAAGATTACTGAGATAAGTTTTAACTTATCAAAGAACACCTTGTTTTTGTTTCTTTTTCTTAAATTACATCTGTGCACCTTGCCAGGATACTATATAAGAATGCTACAAGAGAGTATCACTGGAGTATAATATATTTAAATTAGAAAAAAATTGCTTAAAAATAATACTTGTTGAGTTCTTATTCTGTGTCAGCATTGTTTTAAGAGCTGCTTATATGTTATATCATTTAATCCTCGTAGTACCTCTTTGAGAGTCATTACCGTCATGGGGATTTCTCATTAACCTAAGGTCACACAGCCTAGTAAATGGTAGTGTAGGCATGTAAAGTTAGGCTCTTTCACTAAAATACTCATGTTCTTCATCACCATTGTGGCTTAATAAAGATTATGTCACCTGAAATTCAAATAGTTGAGCTATAGAGATATGCAGGCCCTAAAAAATGTATATGAATCAGAGGTGTGGGGCAGTGTTTACTATTAACATACCATTTCACTTTTTACTGCTACAACTCATCTGGAAGGCAAATAATTTTTTAAAAGTTGGACTAATTTTAAAGAAAAATATTTTTTCAGTTAAAAGTTTGCCCTAAGGTAAATATTTTTGTGAAAAACATCTAGAAGTATCTCAGAGTATCTAAATCTACCATTAAAATTTCATCTTAGAGCTCTGGCTTATATAAATCTGTATGAGGTAAATAATTAAATTACAATAAATATTTATTGAGGATATCTATGTGCAAAGCCCTGTAATCGCTGGTTGGGACAAAATGGAGAAAGGAGCTAACATTTATTGAACACCTGTTATATTTCAGATGGTCTTAGATATTTTCATCTCATTAATCCATACAGTCACGAGGTAGTATTGTCCTAATTTTATAGTATAGGAAACAGGTATAGAGAATTGAATCTCTTAATGGCACTCTAGAATTTGAATCTTAGTCTGCATGCCAAAAAAAGCCTGTGCTCCTCCTCTCACATGCTACCTCATGTGTAAATATGTGTTCCCTGTTTGTAGGAGCTTATAGTCTAGTCCAGGTTTGTTAAGTGGAGCCTGCTTATGGACTGCTGGGGATCCCTGATTTCACTTTCAGGGAGTCAGAAGTTCAAAACTATTTTTATGATAATACTAAGATGTTAATGCTCACTTCATTGTGTTGATACTTGCACAGATAATGCAAAAGCAATGATGGGTAAGACTTTTGGTACCTTAGCATGGTTTGAGGGAGTGGTACCAAACAGTACTCAGAGTCACTGTATTTTTTTAAACCACCGTGCACTTATAAGGAAAGAAAAAATTAGTTTCACTTACAAATGCCATCAGCAGTAGTAAAAATCTGTATTTTATGAATTTGGACCCTCTACTATGGATCTTCTTTAAAAAGTTGAGATATAAATCACACATAAGATTCACCTATTAAAAGTGCATAGGTCAGTGGTTTTTAGTATATTCACAAGGTTATGCAATTATCACCACTATTCAATTCCAGAACATTTTCATTGCCCCAGAAATCCCATACCTATTGGCGGTTACTCCCCATTCTTTCTTACTACTCCGACCCCCAGCACCAGGCAACCACTAATCTACTTTCTGATTCTATGGATTTTCCTGTTCTCTGCTATCTCATGTAAATGAGTTTTAGTAAATTCTCTTGAATAAATGCTTCTTTATTTACTCTATGCCTTTAGGACAACCTAGAGGCTTAAATTAAAAAAAGAGTTTCCACCATACAGTGGAACAATATGTGTCTTTTGTGTCTGTCTTATTTGACTTAGAATAATGTTTTCAAGGTTCATCCATGTTGTAGCAACTACTTCTTAAAGAAAAAGTTACATTGAGGTATAATTCAGATACCATGCAACTCACCCATGTAAACTGTACAATTCAGTGGTTTTTAGTATATTCACAGATGTATGCAGCCATTACACAGTTGATTTTAGAACATTTTCATTACCTCAAAAGAAACCTTGCACCATTTTGTTATCACTATCTCCTAGTCTTTCCCCCCTCTTTTTCAAATAAAGAACCACTAATTTACTTTCTGTCTCTATAGTAATTTCCATATTCTGGATTTTCATATAAATGGAATCATATCATGTGATTTCCAGTTTCTCCATATCCTTGCCCATATTTGTTATAATCTGACGTTTTGGTTCTAGCTATCCTGGTGTGTGTGAAGTGGTATCTCATTGTGTTTTTATTTCACATCCCTAATGACTAATGATGTTGAATATCTTTTCATGTGCCTACTGGCCATTTGTATACCTTTGGAGAAGTGTATAATCAAAGCCTTTGCCCATTTTAAAGTTGGGTTATTTGTCTTTTGTTGAATTATAAGGGTTCTTTATATTTTCTGGATGTTAATAACTTTATCAGATACATACTTTGTATTTTCCCATTCTTGTGCATTTTCATTTTCATTTCTTGATAGTGTCATTTGATGCACAAATTTAAAAATTTTTGATGGCCCACTTCATTAGTTTTTTCCTTTGATTGGTGCAGGTATCATCTAAGAAACTGTTGTCTAACTGAAGGTCACAAAGATTTACACCTGTATTTTCTTGTAAGAATTTCATATTTTTAACTCACATTTAGATCTTTGATCTATTTTGAGTTAATGTTTATATATGGTGTGAGATAGGGGTCCAGATTTATTGTTTTCATGTGGATATCCAGTTGTACCAGTACCATTTGTTGAAAAGATTTTTTTCCCCCCATTGAAATGTCTTGGCATTAATTGTTCATCATTCTGATCCAATTAAATTTGGGCTGGGATGTTTTTTAGGCCAGTCTTTGCAGTTTGTTTTGACCCCAGAAGAGACTCTTATTAGCTGCCCTTTTCTCTGGTTTTTACTATTAAGGTATCTGGCCTATGGTTTAATTTGTTGTCCTGATTAAAAGGAGCTATTTTTTGAGAACCCCCTCAGGTCTGAATTTCTCCATAGCTTGTCTCGAAGTAGTTGCTTTCAGAAGAGCTGGGAAACTTCTTTTTTTTAAGGACCACCTCTTCCCCTGGTTAAAATCCAAGTCATTACTCTGGATGTTGGCCAGGGATGTAGCTTTTGGTCTTGGCTTTCCTCCTGGCATGGAACCTTTGCTCTGTGAGCTGGGGAGAATACGATCAGGGTCCCAGTATTCTTAGATTGCTGCATCTTGGACAGAACCTCTTGTCTGTGGTTGAGGGGTAGGTGGAGGAAAAGAGCCCATGATTTCTTGGTCTCATTTACCAGGATTTTAGCCTTTTCAACATGGAGTTGTAGAAGATAAGTAACGATTTTCACCACCTTTTCCTTGTTTTCCCAGGAGAGTGTGTCCATGGAGGCCATCATGTTAATAGACCAGAAGTGGAACTCTGTGAAAACATATATAACACTCTGGGATTAATGCCAACTTAATTTCAATAGTATACAACAATTTTGTTCCTATATAGCTGTGTTCCCCTCCTTCCTTTTGCTGTTACTGTCACAAATTACATTTTTATGTATTGTGTGCTTATCAACCCAGATTTATCTTACTTTTTGCAGTTGGCTTTTCAGACAGGAGGAAAAAAGAGAGCCAAAAAAGCATTTATATTGTCTTTTAAGTTTACCTATGTAGTTGCCTTTATTGGTGCTCTATTCTTCATCATTTCAGATAGCTTACTATCTTTTGATTTGAGTTACTCTCTAGTATCTTTTCATTTCAAACAGAAGGACTCATTTTAGTATTTCTTATAAGGCAGGTCTGCTAGCAACAGATTCCTCCAAATTTTTTTGAAAAATATTCTTTGAATGTCTTAAATTTCCTTCATTTTTGAAGGGTAGTTTTGCTTGATATAGATTCCTTTGTTGACAGGCTTTTTTTCTTTCATGATTTTGAATATGTCATGCCACTACCTTCCGGCTTCTCTGGTTTCTGATGACAAATCAGCTGTTAATTGTATTAAGGATCCCCTCTACATGATAAGTCACTTTTTTCTTGCTGCTTTCATTTTCTTTGTCTTTCTGGAGTTTGATTAAGAAAGTTTTCAGCTATTATCTTCAAATATTCTTTCTGTTCCTTTTTTCTCTCCTCTCCCTCTGAGACTTCCTTATGCATATGTATTATGCTTGGTGGTGTTCTATAGGTCTCTGAGGGACACTATCATTTTTCTTCTTTTTCTTTTCTTTCTTCAGATTGGAAAGCCGCAATTGATCTTCAAGTTTGATTTTTTTCCCTTCTTCCTGCTCAACTCTGCTTGAACCCCTCTACTGAATACTTCAATTTAGTAATGTGACTTTTTCAGAATTTCTGTGTGGGTTCATTTTAATTTCCATCTTTTTAATGATATTCTCTATTTGGTGAGACATCATTCCCATACTTGAGTTTTTTCGACATTGCATTGTGTCCTTTATATCTTTGGACATATTTGGAACAGCTGATTTAAGATCTTTGTAATAGGTGTAAATCCAAAACCTGAGACAGTTTCTTTTGCTGTCCCAAGGTTGCGTTTTCTACCTTATAATCTGAAATGGCTGCTCAAGCTCCATCAATACAGTCTGTATTCCAGTCAACAGGAAGCTAAAGAAGGTATGCTTACTCTTTTTAACTATACTTCCTAGAAGTCCTATATGATACTTTTGATTATAACTGATTGGCCTGAATGTTGTCATATGATTATGTCTAATTTCAAGAAAGTTCAGAATTGTAGTCATTAATCTGGGTTGCCATTTGTCTGAGTCTTTTATTAATAAGAAAGAAGAGGAAAATGAATTTAGGGATATAAATATGATTTTGTTATTTTACTATAGTCTACTCCTTTGGTTGTTCTAATATATATGTTTACCCTTCTTTACACACAAACACACCCCTTATCCCAAGAGAGACTACTCCAGCGCTTCATTTAGTTAGTGAATTTAGCTTAAAGTCCAGGATGTCTGAGTAATTTGCAGTCTTCTCTGTCAGTTGTGGTTCAGGGCCTGTAAAGTAAAAGACAAGGTAACTGCTTCCAAAATAATTAGTGTACAATAGGTATAATAGGAATAGGATGATAGCAATAAGAAATTACCATTCAGAAAAGGGGAGAATTAGTAACATAAAAGTAACTAGTGGAGGGCAATTGATTCATGATACTGTGTAGGAAATTTTAAGATTTCCTGTCCTGACAGAAAAATAAATTTCTGGATTAGCATTATTTTTAAGTCTGACGACTCCAGTAATTTCTCTGTGCCTTGAGCATCTTGACCCCACTTTAATTTAACGGCAGTTACAGTGAGGTTATCTGAAACAACTGGCTTGTGTGGGAAGACAACCCTTAGTGCAATTTTTTGGCAATTGGGTTCATAGCCTTTATATGACAGAGCTCCAATCTATCTCCGTTTGGCAGCCACTGTACTTTGGAGTGCAGAGTGGTTCACTTTTTCTACTCAGTAAGGCTCCAAAGTAAGAGGCTTTTTTAGTCAGCTTTGATTGCAGGCCATAGGAAAGATGTATTCCTTTATATCTCTGCTTACTGACTGATTAGCTCTAGTCTGAGTTTTACCTTGCTGGTATAATTTTGTTGGAAGTTGCAAGAAGTAGCCAACACAAAACATTCTGAATCTTTCCTACTATTTTCCTTAAAGCTGTAGCATCCCAATATAATCAGGCAGTGGTTTAACCAGATGTTTTGCCACTACATAACAGTGATTGCCAGCTTTTCAGTCTTCAATATCTGAGTGGTCACCACTTACAACTTTATTAAGCAAATGCTGTGTATGTTGTGTTTTTCTCATGAAGCATCCTACTCCTGGGACCAAATTCTGTATTAGGATTATGTTTAACCATTTGTGGCGCAAGAAAAGTAAAATAATAGTGGTTTTAAACATGAGTTTAGTTTTCTCTTATGTAAAAGAAGTACAGAAATAGGTAACCCAGCGCTGATGTGCTCCACAGCGTCAGTTTCTTTCTATTGTTTTTTTTGCCATTTTCAACATATGGCTTTTTCCTCATAGTCTAAAATGGCTGCTTGCACTCAGCACCTCATCCACATTCCAGCCAGCAGGAAAGAGCAGAGTCCAAAGAATAATGTATGCAGTTCTTTTAAGGACATTTCCTGGAAATCACAACTAGCACTTTTACTCATGTCCCGTTGGCTTGAACTCAGTGACATGCCCAAACCTAACTGCAGAGAGGCTGGGAAATGCAGTCTTCATTCCAGCATGCACTTAGCTGAAAACTCAGGTGTTCTGTTACTAAAAAAGAAGGGGGAAGTAGATATTGGGCACCTCTAGTGTCTCTAGTGACAATGATCAGTGTGGGGTTCTTTTACTTACTGACTATTGATAGTCTCTGATATTTAAAAATGCTCATATTCTCTTCCCATTGTGTTCTTTTTTTCATGCCATCTAAGACTTCTAAGTCACTGCATTCATCTGCTTTCTTCTCTTTTATAGATTATCATTGTGCTTCCTTTCTCCTTGATTGGTGTAGAACCTTACCATTTTAAGATATGCCACCAACAAGATATTTGAAGACTTTCATGCTGGTGTGCATTTACCTCTTTTTTTGCTATCTACGTCTTGCTTGTTGCCTGCACAGATGCCTTCAAAATGCGCTGTACTAGCTGCTAATGGCTGCTGCCTTGTGTCTTAGCATTTAATAAATTCTACAATAATTGTATTTAGATGTATTTGTAATGTGGAAACTTCCTCACTGCTTTGGAGAACACTTGTTATTATTTGCTTTGTTTGGGAAATGGATCTCTTTACCTCTACTCTTCCTTCCTTCTGTATTTTGAAGCTTTAAATATAATTGAACTTTAAATATAATTGTACAACTATAACCTTAAATATAGTTGTACTTTATAGTTGTGTAATTTAAATGTAATTGTACTTAAAGCTTTAAATATAATTGTAAATATAATTGTGCTTTAAAGGTAATTGTACTGGTTAAAATTGTATTTATGAATGTCTGTTACATTTTATTCCATTAGACATTCTCAGCACCTTTTTAGAAATATTAAAGGCTGAGAGTAAAATACTCTTTGAAGCAAGAGGCAGTCAGAAGAGAAGAATAATGAGCCATGACTTAGGAGCTGTTTTTATTTAAATTGCTGTGATTCATTGTTTCTAGAGGTTCCATCTTGATTGAAGCCTTTAATGACCATTAGAAACTGAAAATGCATTTTTTTATTAATTTATTTTTTATTAAGGTATTATTGATATATGTTCTTATGAAGGTTTCACATGAAAAACAATGTGGTTACTATACATTCACCCATAATATCGAGCCCCCCCCCCAATGCCCCATTGCAGTCACTGTCCATCAGTGTAGTAAGATGCCACAGAGTCACCATGAAAATGCATTTTTAAATAGAAACTTTGCAGTGTATACCAGGAAGGTAACATGCAGAGCCAAGGCTTTTGTGTGGTAACTGATTTTGCCAGAGTAGATTGGTTTAATTAAGAAGTTAGTGTTTATCATTAAAGTAATCAGAAAACTAATTGATAAGTATGCTGGTGCTACCCTTGCTGTTTGAGGTCTAATGCTGCAGAGCTGTCTGTCACAGGTGACTACATTGCCCTCATTGTGGCACCAGGAAGTGCCTGGGGTGCTTTAGCTTCGCCTCCTCTGCTTGACCCACAGACTCGCTAGTCTTGAATATTTAAGTCTTGAGTATACATTTTCTCTGACTGTGGGTTGCTGCATTTGGATGTTCCTACAAAATTGTAATCGTTTTTGGATTTTTTAGTTTTCTTTTAATGGCAAGTTGTTTGATTCCCAGTGTAAGATATTTGATCAAAATTTTTAGGAAAATACTCATGGCTGAGAGCATATTCTTAATATATATAATATAATATAGGGAGAGAGCCGATCGGGAAACCTAAGGAAATGAGGCTCTGGAGGCTCTGGCTCTGGATATAGGGCTTCTCTTCAAACACTCCATTGTAGTGTGGAAACAAAGCACAGTACTGTGGATATCTTCCCTTTCCCCAAGCTGCTGCCTGTCTTCATCTTAGGTGAGGGTTGTCTCAACAGGTTTTTCATTCCAAAGTTAACATGTTCAAAAATAACTTTTTTTTTCAGATTATTCATACCTGAGCAGGATCTTTGTGGCAAGTTTTATTTTATTTATTTATTTTTATTAAGGTATTATTGATATACACTCTTATGAAGGTTTCACATGAAAAAACAATGTGGTTACTACATTTACCCATATTATCAAGTCCCCACCCATACCCCAGTGCAGTCATTGTCCATCAGTGTACTAAGATATCTGTGGCTGGCAGATTTTATATATTGTGATGTGGCAACATTTCAGGTTGTCCTGGCTTATTGGATATACGGTTTTGGTGTAAGAGTGGAAGTGACAGAAGAATTCCTAACTTGAAAATTGTCTCATGATGGACTTCATACTTTTGTAGGTGAATACACAAAATATATTCAGATATTTAAATTTATTCAGGTTTTCAATTTATAGCATGTGTACATCTAAACTTCCATCATTCTTTCCGTTAGAGAAGAAATCTCCAAAAGACATATTTAATTTCACATTTAAAAATTGGTACATATTTGAACACCATAGAAAAGGGATTAGGAATCATAAAGTATATGTGTAGTGTTCATTGTCATGAATATAGTTCAGGGAATGTAACAAAGTCATTTGCTGAAATACTGCATTAAATTTCAAGCAGCTTTTTCTTGGGGAGGCAGATTTGAAGGTAGAAGTTAAGGCAGATTGTTAAATTCCTGTTAAATGTTTGCAAGAAAATACCACCTTGTAGTTAAACTCAGAATATATAAATTCTCATATGACCCTTTAAAGTAACAGGACAGATAGTGACAATCAATATTTACTCAGAAGGACTTGCTAAAGCTCCTGTCACCAATTCAGTGAGTGATATGTGATGTATTAAGGTACAGGTTGTTACTAGGGGACCAGGCAGAGTGGTAAATTTGACCAAACTCATAGTCAGGCAGCAGGCTAAGGTGAACAAGTTCCCATATCATCCATTCTCTAGGCAGTTGCCAAAGTGATCTTTTAAAAACATACATCAGATCATATCACTCCATTGCTTAAAACCACCCAGTGGCATCCAGTTTTTCATAGGAAATGCTTCTTCCCTCCTGCTCTGCTTTCTGGCCATGCTGATCTTACAGTTCCTTGGAGATGCTAAGTTCATGCCCACTGCATGGCCTTTGAATTTGCACATGTTGTTTCCTCTGCATAGCTGGCTGCTGCTTGTCAAATTCAGGTGGTCAGATTTTGTTATGGTCAGGGGCATGGGTTCTGAAACCTAACTGCCTGCTTTCAGATTTAATCTGTTAATGTCTTTGTTTCCTCAACTATAAAAAATTAGATAGTATAAGTAAATACATCTTAGTGTTGTGAAGACTGAATACATACACATGAAGTGCCTCCCTCATAGTAAGTGCTGATTAAGTGTTGGTGTGTTGGCTGTTTTTCCAGTCTTGCATCATGTATCACCTCCTCAGTAACACCTTTCTTGACCATTTAATCTAAATTAGCCACCCTACCCCCCACATAGAGTACTTAACAGTTACCAGAAATTATTTTATTATATATTTATTTACTTTTATTTTTATGTCTTTCACTATTATGTAAGCTCCATGAAAACAGGAATATTTTCTGTCTGTTGGCACTCCCAGTGCCTAGAAGAGTATCTAATCAATAATCAATAAACATATATTTGTTGAGTGACTTAATGGAAGTCAGGTCTTCCCCAGAACATCCTCTTAGGTGACATAAGGCTGAAAGGCTGTTTGTGTCACAATTAAGAGAAGATGTTCTCATTATTATTAGGTTATGTTCTAATGGGATTATTAGGTTATGTTCTATGGATATCTGGCAGGGACTTGTTGAGAATGGTGTAGAGGTAATCAATAGAAATGGAGTTGAACCTGGGATTAGAGTATGTATTTTACTTTTCTTCTGTTTTAATCTATTTCTGCTGCCTCCAGCTGGTAAGTTCATGTCCTTTTGTATAAGCCCTTGAGCTTACTTGTGTTTTTTAAGTTTGGGGACAGCTGGTTGCCCCTCAGCATTATAAAGTTACAGCTTTATTGAGCTGCTTCTAAAATAGTGTGAGTAGAAAGTATTGACACATAATTAGATATTCAGCTGTATATGATAATTTTAGGAGTGAGAGAGATGTTCTAAGACCCAGAGTAGGCAATCTGAGAAGACTTGGAATTCCCAAATTATCAGTAGAGTCAGGTTTGATAGCCATTTATTGTTCCCTTATATTTATACCTCTGCCTCTTTTTTCTCATTCACCCTATTTTTTTTCTGTTGTTCTTTCTATTCTTGTGTTATTTTTTGTTTCTATCATTCTACCTTCATTTCCATGTTCGCCTTCTCTTGCACCTAGTGGAAACTCAAATGATGTTTCTATTACAGGTTTCCCCTGCTATCCCTAAGTAGAGCATTCCTATAAGTATTTGTAAGCCAAAGTGGTGAACAAGTGTTACCATTAATTTATATGGAAAAAATTTTCAGCATTCCCAGACCCCCCAAAATAACATCTCAGGCTTTTCTGATAGCTATGGACACATCTTGTTAACAGATGCACAAAATAAATGGAGAGAAAGCACAGATGTTCACAGGTGTAGTTCAAAGCTCCAGCTGCTTGACATGCTGTGAAGGCTGATGCACTGTGTAATTCCTTGGGAACGAGCCTTGGGTGCCATGCTTGCCGCTCAGGGTGCACGCTCCCTCTACACAGGCTCACTGCACACATCTGAAGTCAAATTCATCGTCCCCTCAGATGAAATTCCTGCTCCTTCCTTCCCTATTAGCAGAATCATTATTCTCCTCACTCTGCCCATTACCCCAACCAGATACAAACACATCCTATCACATTTAAATTCTGTCTCACTCCTTCCACATTAATTCAACAAAGGCCTCAGTTCCCGCTGTGTGCCAGGTACGATTCTGTGTTGTGTGGCAATTTCCTTCCTTCTACATTTACTACCCAAATTCAGGGTCTCAACATGTTATACTTGGCCCAATGATGTAGTTTTGTGACATTTTTTCCCCTTCCAGTGTTTATACACCACCGGATTAATTCTCTAAACCTTGGTTGGATCATGTCATTCCCTACTTTCTACAGTAAACTCAGCTTGCTCTTCCAGGTGCATATCATATAACTTGTACTTGAACTATGTGATCTGCCAATTTGGATTGCTCTTTTAGAACATAATCCACACTTTCTCATATCCACATTTTTGTTCATGCTGTTCTGTCTCCTGGAAGAATATAAGGTCCCTGAGGGCAGGAGATTTTTTTTATTCACTGTGGTATCTGTAGCACCTAGAAAAGAACCTGGCATGTGGTAGGTACTCAGTAGATATTTATTGAAAGAATGAATGAAAAATAAGTGAATCCTGTCAATCCTATCCATTTTTTTAATATAATTTATTTTGGTATCATTTATCTACAATTACATGTGCAATATTATGGTTATTAAACTACCCCTTCATCAGGTCCCCCCCACCAACCCCATTACAGTCACTGTCCATCAGTGTAGTGAGATGCTATAGAATCACTACTTGTCTTCTCTGAGTTGTACAGCCCTCCCCGTGCCCCCCAACATTACGCCTGCTAATCGTAATGCCCCTTTTTCCCTCTTATCCCTCCCTTCCCACCCATCTTCCCCAGTCCCTTTCCCTTTGGTAACTATTAGCCTGTTCTTGGGTTCTGTGAGTCTGCTGCAGTTTTGTTCCTTCAGTTTTTTTTTCTTTGTTCTTATACTCCACATATCAGTGAAATCATTTGATACTTGTCTTTTTCGGCTTGCCTTATTTCACTGAGCATAATACCTTCTAGCTCCATCCATGTTGTTGCAAATGGAAGGATTTGTTTTCTTCTTATGGCTGAATAATATTCCATTGTGTATATGTACCACACCTTCTTTATCCATTCATCTACTGATGGACACTTAGGTTGCTTCCATTTCTTGGCTATTGTAAATAGTGCTGCGATAAACATAGGGGTGCATAGGTCTTTTTCAAACTGGGCTGCTGCAGTCTTAGGGTAAATTCCTAGGAGTGGAATTCCTGGGTCAAATGGTATTTCTATTTTGAGTTTTTTGAGGAGCCTCCATACTGCTTTCCACAATGGTTGAACTAATTTGCATTTCCACAAACAGTGTAGGAGGGTTCCCTTTTCTCCACATCCTCTCCAACATTTGTTGTTTGTGTTTTGGATGTTGGCCATCCTCACTGGTGTGAGGTGATATCTCATTGTGGTTTTAATCTGCATTTCTCTGATGATTAGCGATGTGGAGCATCTTTTCATGTGCCTGTTGGCCATCTGAATTTCTTCTTTGGAGAAGTGTCTATTCAGCTCCTCTGCCCATTTCTTAATTGGATTATTTGCTTTTTGTTTGTTAAGGTGAGTGAGTTCTTTATATATTTTGGATGTCAACCCTTTATCAGATACGTCATTTATGAATATATTCTCCCATACTGTAGGATGCCTTTTTGTTCTACTGATGGTGTACTTTGCTGTACAGAAGCTTTTCAGCTTGATGTAGTCCCACTTGTCATTTTTGCTTTGGTTTCCCTTGCCCGGGGAGATATGTTCATGAAGAAGTCGCTCATGTTTAAGTCCAAGAGATTTTTGCCTATGTTTTTTTCTAAGAGTTTTATGATTTCGTGACTTACATTCAGGTCTTTGATCCATTTTGAGTTTACCTTTGTGTATGGGGTTAGACAGTAGTCCAATTTCATTCTCTTACATGTAGCTGTCTAGTTTTTCCAACACCAGCTGCTGAAGAGGCCATCATCTCCCCATTGTGTATCCAAGGCTCGTTTATCAAATATTAATTGACTGTATATGTTTGGGTTAATGTTTGGATTTTCTATTCTGTTCCACTGGTCTGTGGGTCTGTTTTTGTGCCAATACCAAATTGTCTTGATTACTGTGGCTTTGTAGTAGAGCTTGAAGTCAGGGAGTGTAATTCCCCCTGTTTTATTCCTCCTTCTCAGGATTGATTTGGCTATTCGGGGTCTTTTGTGGTTCCATATGAATTTTAGAATTATTTGTTCCAGTTCATTGAAGAAAGCTGTTGGTAGTTTGATAGGGATTGCATTGAATCTGTAGATTGCTTTAGGTAGTATAGCCATTTTGACAATATTTATTCTTCCTAGCCAAGAGCATGGGATGCATTTCCATTTGTTAGTGTCCTCTTTAATTTCTCTTAGGAGTGTCTTGTAGTTTTCAGAGTACAGGTCTTTCACTTCCTTCGTTAGGTTTATTCCTAGGTATTTTATTCTTTTTGATGCAATTGTGAATGGAATTGTTTTTCTGATTTCTCTTTCTGTTAGTTCATCATTAGTGTATAGGAAAGCAACAGATTTCTGTGTGTTAATTTTGTATCCTGCAACTTTGCTGAATTCAGATATTAGTTCTAGTAGTTTTGGAGTGGAGTCTTTAGGGTTTTTTATGTACAGTATCATGTCACCTGCAAATAGTGACAATTTGACTTCTTCTTTACCAATCTGGATGCCTTGTATGTCTTTGTTTTGTCTGATTGCTGTGGCTAGGACCTCCAGTACTATGTTGAATAACAGTGGAGAGAGTGGGCATCCCTGTCTTGTTCCCGATCTTAGATGAAAAGCTTTTCAGCTTCTCGCCGTTAAGTTTGATGTTAGCTGTGGGTTTGTCATATATGGTCTTTATGATGTTGAGGTACTTGCCGTCTATACCCATTTTGTTGAGAGTTTTAATCATGAATGGGTGCTGGGTTTTGTAATCCTATTCATTTTTAATGACCATTTTAAAATATTTATATTACCTCTCTCAGGAAGCTTTTTCTGACCTTTTAGGTATTTCTGTTTAAACATAAATGCCTACCTGTGACAGAGCTGCTTTCCCTTTTTTTCTTTTCAGTGCTGACTTTGTATATATGCTGTGTTTGCTGTGAGGTTAATGTAGCTGAAAAATTAACAAACATTTATTGAGTTCCTAATCTGTGTCAAGGATTTTATCTAGGTACTTGAGTCAAATAGACAGAACAGAATTCCTTTCCTTAGTGAACTTACCATCTAGTGGAGGATCAATCCATTATAATAGTAGTAAAAGTAAGCAACCATAGAAGAAATTCTGAGATCCTATAGAAACATAGCCCATTCGAAGGGAATGGATAATAGGGAGAAGGGGATGTTTGGGAAGAAGAGACAATTCTAAGCATTTCCAAGGAGAGAGCAGCATAACAGGCCATAGTGTTGGAGCAGTAGAGGCATAAAGGGGACTGGTGAGAAATGAAGCAAGTACTCTGAAGGGCCTTGTATTGTTTTTTAATTGAAGAGGTTGTGTTATATTGTTACCATATCCATTTTAGTGGGAAAGAGGAAAACGTTGGATGACTGATTCCCTGTAGAATGATCTGGAGGATCTTAAAACCTGAAGTCAGCAAAGGCCATAGCTCCATGGAGCTTCCTGAAAAAATTACTTGGGAGGTAAAATTTTTGTTATGTACAGTGTCTTCGTAACTTCAAGTTATGTAAGCAATCCTAGTTTGAAAATAATTTTTTCCTCAGAATTTGAAGGCCTACTCTACTTAGTTTCCAATGTTGGTATTAAGAAGTCTGATGTCATTTATTATATCTCACAGTTTTGTGGGCGAGGAATTTGGGCAAGGCTTAGCTGGGGAATTCTGCTGTACATGGTGTTTGTTAACTGGGTCTACGTCGTGGCACTCAGCAAGTAACTGGGCTTGTCTGGAGGGTCCAAGCGTGTACCTGCCTGAAATGTTGGTGGGGATGTCTTGGGAGACTAATCTCAGCTTGATCCCTCTTCCTTTCTCTGTATTCTTGAGACCTCTTTTTTATGGTCTCTACAGCAGAGTAGTTGGACTTTGTACAGGGGGACACAGGGTTCTGAGAGGTCAAGGTAGAAGCTGCCAGTCCTCTTAAATTCTAGACTTGGAAGTGACATTGCGTCATTTTCACTGTACTCTTAGTCAAGGCAGTCACAGGGCAGCTCAAGTGCAAGGGTGGGGAAATAGACCTCTCCTGTCAATGGGAGAAGTGTCAGAGAATTTGCAGCCATCTCTCACCTGCCATTCCACTCTTCCAGGTGCTTTCCACTGTTTTGAAATGGGTTTTATGTTTTTCTTTTACTCATATTCCTTGGTTTTGGATGACCTCAGACATGAAGAGGGAGCAGAAAGGCCTTTTCTTTGCCCTCTCTAGAAGTCTGAGTAGTTTTTAAGACATCTGAAGATGATGGGGGTGGTGGTGACAGATAAGGGCAGCTAGTTATCCAAGACTTGATGTTTTCCTAACCTTCTGTAGGACATAGGGCAGAAGCTCTCAGAAAATATTTTTCTTGAACTCCTTTGTGTCAAATTTTATATATATGTTGTTGAGACAAAAGAATTTTAAGGTTTTAGTTTATCTACTACATTAAAAGTAAAGCAAGGAAAATAAAAATCCAGCTAAAAGAAAGTTGATTAATTGATGAAAAACAATTTCTATACAGGAAAATTTTTTTTTCCGGAAACACTATATTATTTGGTTGTATGAAAATATTTGTCAAGGGTCATAATAAAGAATCCTAATATATACTTCGTTAGAACTATCAGCTATCTTGCCTGAGCTCTTCCGTTTCTTTAACACATTTTGTGCTGTTGCTTCTAGTTACATATGCAGAAGGCCTGCAGCCCAAAAAAGGGATGGGGTGGAGTGGAGAAAAGATGAGGTGAAATCAGGCTAGCAAGAGAGGGAAACAGATGGGTTGTGGGAGATGACCCTGCCCCCATGTTGTTTTTGTTATGGTTGCTACTGATTGGATGCAAATCAGCAGCCAAGAAATTGGAGTTGGTGATTCTGTGATGAAAAAGAAAATTTCATCTTGGACTCTGTAGAATTATAAATTTACAACAGTAAAACATGATGCAGATTTTTTTCTTTTGGTTTATTTTCTCTTGAGGTATTTCAGAAGGTATTTTGTTTGAGATATTACTTAAGTTTTTCTAAATAATTTGATCCATATAATCCAGGATAACTATTACGCCTTAAAATTTTCTTTTTTATGCAAATTTTACAGTAAGTAAAATTTTAAGAGTATCCAGTAATTGGTAGAGGAGACTTCTTTATGCATGAGAGCTATACCTCAGCATTTTTGGATCATGTCTTGATTGTAAGTTTACTAGGACTCTTCTCCTGTGGGCTTTTTTAAACGAGTAGAAGGAAAGAAAACTGAAGGAACAAGATAGCTGCAGACTCACAGACTCTGAGAAGGGACTAGTGGTTACCAAGAGGGAGGGGTTGGGGAGGGGGCACTCTAACTTGCAATCACAATATAGGTGGGTCACGGGGAAGGCAATACAGCGTGGAGAAGACAAGCAATGACTCTGTAGCATCTTACTAAGCTGATAGACAATTGACTGCAATTGATAATATGGGTGAATGTTGAACCCACAATGTTGTTCATGTAAAACTTTCATAAGATTGTATATCAATGATATTATAATAATACAAAGACACTCAGTTGTTTACTTGTAAGGCAATAAGTAGGAATAAAGCTTCTGACTGTTTAAAAGAGTAGAGGGCACTGTGTTTGCTACATAAATAAATCTTCCCAATGTATATACTTTATGCTTAATATTTTCTTTTGTCTGTGCTTGTGCTTGACTTCTGTTTGGCTTATTTTCTAAGGTCAAGACTTAGGAAATGTTGCTTTATGTATCACCAGATCTTCACTTTGTTTTATGGGAGAACCTTCTTTCTTAAAAAATAACTGCAGGAATGTTATCAAACACACACAGATGTAGAGAGAAGAATAACATAATGAGTCTTGATGTATCCAGTGCTCAGCTTCAGTGGTTGTCAGTATTCTGCCACCTGTTTTATCTGTCCTCCCCCCTGCCCAGCCCATGATTTTTATGGAGGAATTTTATTGTAGTACAGTTTAACATTCACATTTTAAAAGGGTATATATGCTGAGAAAATTTGAAATCTCTGAATTAACAAATACCACCATAGTGTGTAATTTACCCAATAAAAATATATGGTAAAGTATACATATAAAAACTTAGGTGACCTCCTCAAACCCTCAATGATCCTATAAATATGGAACTTAATCAGTTACTAAGCTATTAAAATAAATACTAAATGTAGCACTCACTAAAACAGTTTTTTTCAAATTGCTTTTTCTTCCAGTCAGTGGCAGGCACAATTATGGTCCAAGTCGCTACAGAATTTGACCTCCTTTCTTTAATCTATTAAAAATGTATGTGTTCTAAGAGACATCACTTTTTAAACTCCTTTATTTTCTCTTCATGCCTAGCACTAGACTTGGATAGACATTCTTTTGGGATCCATTCTCCAGTATCTTTAAAAAAAAATCATGTTCTAGAAGTACTGGTTATGTATGTACCAGAATTACAGGCTCATGCAGTTTAACTTCATTCTTCATTAGAAGAATCATATCATATGATGGATCTTTATTGTCTTTTGGGAATAGTAATACGTGAATGTCAAATCTCTGAATCTCAGCAGTAATAACAATTACTTAATTTAAAGTAATAAGAGGAAGTTTGCTCAGAAGTAGTGAAAACTAAGTGAAGGAACATTTTAGAGAATAACTTACTCTTCCAAGCTTGATGAATGATATGAGTTAGTTTAGTATAGTAAATAATTTTTTAAGCAGTGATCTTGCCAGGCCATTTAAAAATTACTATAGTTAAAAAATCCAACATTAAATTTAGCATCTTAACCAGGTTTCTTTTAAGTGTACAGTTCAGTAGTGTTAGGTGTGTTCACATTGTCATACAATATATCCCCACAACTTTATCTTTCAAAACAGAAACTCTTTACCCAATAAACCTTATTGCTAGGCCATTAATTAATTAATTAATTAATTTTGGTATTATTAATGTACAATTACATAGACTCACCCTATTATCAAGTCCCCACCACATACCCCATTACAGTCACTGTCCATCAGCATAGTAAGATGCTATAGAATCACCACTTGTCTTCTCTCTGCTATAATGCCTTCCCCATATCCCTCCCCCTCCCCTACGTGTGCTAATCGTAATACCTCTTTTTCCCCCTTATCCCTCCCTTCCCACTTGTCTTCCCCAGTCCTTTTCTCTTTGGTTACTGTTAGTCCATTTTTGGGTTCTGTGAGTCTGCTGCTGTTCTGTTCCTTCAGTTTTTTCTTCTTATACTCCACAGATGAGTGAAATCATTTGGTACTTGTCTTTCTCCGCCTGGCTTATTTCACTGACCATAATACCCTCTAGCTCCATGCATGTGGTTGCAAATGGTAGGATTTGTTTTCTTCTTATGGCTGAATAATATTCCATTGTGTATATGTACCACATCTTCTTTATCCATTCATCTACTGATGGACACTTAGGTTGCTTCCATTTCTTGGCTATTGTAAAAAGTGCTGTGATAAACATAGGGGTGGATATGTCTTTTTCAAACAGGGCTGTTGCATTCTTAGGGTAAATTCCTAGGAGTGGAATTCCTGGGTCAAATGGTACTTCTATTTTGAGTTTTTTGAGGAACCTCCATACTGCTTTCCACAATGGTTGAACTAATTTACATTCCCACCAGCAGTGTAGAAGGGTTCCCCTTTCTCCACATCCTCGCCAACATTTGTTGTTGTTTGTCTTTTGAATGTTGGCCATCCTAACTGGTGTGAGGTGATATCTCATTGTGGTTTTAATTTGCATTTCTCTGATGATTAGCGATGTGGAGCGTCTTGTCATGTGCCTGTTGGCCATCTGAATTTCTTCTTTGGAGAAGTGTCTATTCAGCTCCTCTGCCCATTTTTTAATTGGCTTATTTGCTTTTTGTTTGTTGAGGTGCGTGAGCTCTTTATATATTTTGGATGTCAATCCCTTATCGGATATGTCATTTATGAGTATATTCTCCTATACTGTAGAATATCTTTTTGTTCTACTGATGGTATCCCTTGCTGTACAGAAGCTTTTAGTTTGGTATAGTCCCATTCATTCATTTTTGCTTTTGTTTCCCTTGCCTGGGGAGACATGTTCATGAAGAAGTTGCTCATATTTATGTCTAGACATTTTAAGAGTTTTATGGTTTCATGGCTTATATTCAGGTCTTTGATCCATTTCAAGTTTCCTTTTGTGTATGGAGATAGACAATAATCCAGTTTCATTCTCTTGGATGTAGCTGTCCAGTTTTGCCAAAACCAGCTAGCTGTTCAGGAGGCTGTCATTTTCCCATTGTATATCCATGGCTCCTTTATCATATACTAATTGACCATAAATGCTTGGGTTTATATCTGGGCTCTCTCTTCTGTTCCACTGGTCTGTGGGTCTGTTCTTGTGCCAGTACCAAATTGTCTTGATTACTGTAGCTTTGTAGTAGAGCTTGAAGTCAGAGAGCATAATTACCCCCACTTTATTTATCCTTCTCAGGATTGCTTTGGCTATTTGCGGTCTTTTGTGGTTCCATATGAATTTTAGAACTATTTGCTGTAGTTCACTGAAGAATGCTGTTGGTAGTTTGATAGGGATTGCATTGAATCTGTAGATTGCATTAGGCAAGATGGCCATTTTGACAATATTAATTCTTTGTATCCATGAGCAAGGGACATTTTTCCATTTATTGGTATCTTCTTTAATTATTTTCATGAGCGTCTTGCAGGTTTCAGAGTATAAGTCTTTCACTTCCTTGGTTAGGTTTATTCCGAGGTATTTTACTCTTTTGGATGCAACTGTGAATGGAATTGTTTTCCTGATTTCTCTTTCTGCTTTTTCACCATTAGTATGTAGAAATGCAACAGATTTCTGTGTATTAATTTTGTATCCTGCAACTTTACTGATTTCAGATATGAAATCTAATAGTTTTGGAGTAGATTTTTTAGGGTTTTTTATGTACAATATCATGTCATCTGCAAACAGGGACACTTTAACTTCTTCCTTGCCAATCTGGATGCCTTTTATTTCTTTGTGTTTTCTGATTGCCGTGGCTAGGACCTCTAGAACTATGCTGAATAGAAGTGGGGAGAGTGGGCATCCTTGTCTTGTTCCCAGTCTTAAAGAAAAAGCTTTCAGCTTCTTGCTGTTAAGTATAATGTTGCCTGTGGGTTTGTCATAGATTGCCTTTATTATGTTGAGGTACTTGCCCTGTATACCCATTTTGTTGAGAGTTTTTATCATGAATGGATGTTGAATTTGTCGAATGCTTTTTCAGCATCTATGTGGATGATCATGTGGTTTTTGTCCTTCTTTTTGTTGATGTGGTGGATGATGCTGATGGATTTTCGAATGTTGTACCATCCTTGCATCCCTGGAATGAATCCCACTTGAACATGATGGATGATCCTTTTGATGTATTTTTGAATTCGGTTTGCTAATATTTTGTTGAGTATTTTTGCATGTATGTTCATCAGGGATATTGGTCTGTAATTTTCTTTTTTTGTGTTGTCTTTGCCTGGTTTTGGTATTAGAGTGATGTTGGCCTCGTAGAATGAGTTTGGGAGTATTCCGTCCTCGTCTACTTTTTGGAAAACTTTAAGGAGGATGGGTATTAGGTCTTCACTAAATGTTTGACAAACTTCAGCAGTGAAACCATCTGGTCCAGGAGTTTTGTTCTTAGGTAGTTTTTTGATTACCAATTCAATTTCTTTGCTGGTAATTGGTCTATTCAGATATTCTGTTTCTTCCTGGGTCAGCCTTGGAAGGTTGTATTTTTCTACAAAGTTGTCCATTTCTTCTAGGTTATCTGGTTTGTTCACATATAATTTTTTTAAAATAATTTATTTGGATCATTAATCTACCATTACATGTGCAATATTATGATTATTAAACTACCCCCTTCATCAGGTCCCCCCCACCAACCCCATTACAGTCACTGTCCATCAGCGTAGCGAGATAGCATATAATTAAAAAAAAAATTTTATTTTGGTATCATTAATCTACAATTACATGTGCAATATTATGGTTATTAAGCTACCCCCTTCATCAGGTCACCCCCACCGACCCCATTACAGTCACTGTCCATCAGTGTAGTGAGATGCTATAGAATCACTACTTGTCTTCTCTGAGTTGTATAGCCCTCCCCGTGCCCCCACAACATTACATCTGCTAATCGTAATGCCCCTTTTTCCACCTTATCCCTCCCTTCCCACCCATCTTCCCCAGTCCCTTTCCCTTTGGTAACTATTAGTCTGTTCTTGGGTTCTGTGAGTCTGCTGCTGTTTTGTTCCTTCATTTTTTTTTTCTTTGTTCTTATGCTCCACATATGAGTGAAATCCAATGCTCCACTTATGGCTGAATAATATTCCGTTTTGTATATGTACCACATCTTCTTTATCCATTCATCTACTGATGGACACTTAGGTTGCTTCCATTTCTTGGCTATTGTAAACAGTGCTGTGATAAACATAGGGGTGCATATGTCTTTTTGAAACAGGGTTGCTGCATTCTTAGGGTAAATTCCTAGGAGTGGGGTTCCTGGGTCAAATGGTATTTCTATTTTGAGTTTTTTGAGGAACCTCCATACTGCTTTCCACAATGGTTGAACTAATTTGCATTTCCACAAACAGTGTATGAGGGTTCCCTTTTCTCCACATCCTCACCAACATTTGTTGTTGTTTGTGTTTTGGATATTGGCCATCCTCACTGGTGTGAGGTGATATCTCATTGTGGTTTTAATCTGCATTTCTCTGATGATTAGCGATGTGAAGCATCTTTTCATGTGCCTGTTGGCCATCTGAATTTCTTCTTTGGAGAAGTGTCTATTCATGTCCTCTGCCCATTTCTTAATTGGATTATTTGCTTTTTGTTTGTTGAGATGCATGAGTTCTTTATATATTTTGAATGTCAACCCCTTATCAGATACATCATTTACGAGTATATTCTCCCATACTGTAGGATCTCTTTTTGTTCTACTGATGGTGTCCTTTGCTGTACAGAAGCTTTTCAGCTTGATATAGTCCCACTTGTTCATTTTTGCCTTTTTTTCCCTTGTCCCGGGAGATATGTTCATGAAGAAGTCGTCCATGTTTAAATCCAAGAGATTTTTGCCTATGTTTTTTTCTAAGAGTTTTATGGTTTCATGACTTACATTCAGGTCTTTGATCCGTTTTGAGTTTACTTTTGTGTATGGGGTTAGACAGTAATCCAGTTTCATTCTCTTACATGTAGCTGTCCAGTTTTTCCAACACCAGCTGCTGAAGAGGCTGTCATCTCCCCATTGTATATCCAAGGCTCGTTTATCAAATACTAATTGACTGTATATGTTTGCATTAATGTTTGGATTTTCTATTCTGTTCCACTGGTCTGTGCATCTGTTTTTGTGGCAATACCAAATTGTCTTGATTACTGTGGCTTTGTAGTAGAGCTTGAAGTCAGGGAGCGTAATTCCCCCTGTTTGATTCCTCCTTCTCAGGATTGCTTTGGCTATTTGGGGTCTTTTGTGGTTCCACATGAATTTTAGAATTATTTTTCCAGTTCATTGAAGAAAGCTGTTGGTAGTTTGATAGGGATTGCGTTGAATCTGTAGATTGCTTAGGTAGTATAGCCATTTTGACAATATTTATTCTTCCTAGCCAAGAGCATGGGATGCATTTCCATTTGTTAGTGTCCTGTTTAATTTCTCTTGGGAGTGTCTTGTAGTTTTCAGAGTACAGGTCTTTCACTTCCTTCATTAGGTTTATTCCTAGGTATTTTATTCTTTTTGATGCAATTTTGAATGGAATTGTTTTTCTGGTTTCTCTTTCTGTTAGTTCATTGTTAGTGTATAGGAAGGCAACAGATTTCTGTGTGTTAATTTTGTATCCTGCAACTTTGCTGAATTCAGATAGTAGTTCTAGTAGTTTTGGAGTGGAGTGTTTAGGGTTTTTTGTGTACAATATCATGTCATCTGCAAATAGTGACAATTTGACTTCTTCTTTACCAATCTGGATGCCTTGTATGTCTTTGTTTTGTCTGATTGCCATGGCTAGGACCTCCAGTACTATGTTGAATAACAGTGGAGAGAGTGGGCATCCCTGTCTTGTTCCCGATCTTAAACGAAAAGCTTTTAGCTTCTCGATGTTAAGTATCATGTTAGCTGTGAGTTTGTCATATATGGCCTTTATGATGTTGAGATACTTGCCGTCTATACCCATTTTGTTGAGAGTTTTAATCATGAATGCATGCTGAATTTTGTCAAGTGGTTTTTCAGCATCTATGGAGATGATCATGTGGTTTTTGTTCTTCTTTTTGTTGATATGGTGGATAATGTTGATGAATTGTTGTATGTTGTACCAATCTTGCATCCCTGGGATGAATCCCACTTGATCATGGTGTATGATCCTCTTGATGTATTTTTTGAATTCGGTTTGCTAATATTTTGTTGAGTATTTTTGCATCTACATTCATGAGGGATATTGGTCTGTAATTTTCTTTTTTGGTGAGGTCTTTGCCCGGTTTTGGTATTAGAGTGATGCTGGCTTCATAGAATGAGTTTGGAAGTGTTAGCATATAATTTTTCGTAATATTCTCTCATAATTCTTTGTATTTCTGTGGTTTCCATAGTGATTTTTCCTTTCTCATTTATGATTCTGTTTATGTGAGTAGACTGTTTTTTTCTTGATAAGTCTGGCTAGGGCTTTACCTATTTTGTTTATTTTCTTGAAGAACCAGCTCCCGCTTTCTTTTTTTCTTTCTAGTGTTTTATTCTTCTCAATTTTATTTATTTCTGCTTTAATCTTTATTATGTCCCTCCTTCTGTGTTTGGACCTCATTTGTTCTTCCTTTTCTAGTTTCATTAATTGTGAGTTTAGGCTGTTCATTTGGGATTGTTCTTTCCTGAGGTAGGCCTGTATTGCAATATATTTCCCTCTTACATGGCCTTCGCTGCGTCCCACAGATTTTGTGGTGTTCAAATATTGTTGTCATTTGTCTGCATATATTGCTTGATCTCTGTTTTTATTTGGTCATTGATACATTGATTATTTAGGAGTATGTTTTTAAGCCTCCATGTTTTTGTGGGGTTTCTCATTTTCTTCGTGTAATTTATTTCTAGTTTCATACCTTTGTGATTGGAGAAGCTGGTTGGTACAATTTCAATCTTATTGAATTGACTGAGGCTCTTTTTGTGACCTAGTATATGATCTATTCTTGAAAATGTTCCATGTGCACTTGAGAAGAATGTGTATCCTGTTGCTGTTGGATGGAGTGTTCTGTAAATGTCCATTAGGTCCATCTGTTCTGACACGTTGTTCAGTGCCTCTGTCTCTTTATTTTCTGCCTGGTTGATCTGTCCTTTGGAGTGAGTGGTGTGTTGAAGTCTCCCAAAGTGAATACATTGCAATCTGTTTTCCTCCTTTAATTCTGTTAGTATTTGTTTCACATATGTAGGTGATCCTGTGTTGGGGGCATAGATATTTATAATAGTTATATCCTCTTGTTCGGCTGACCCCTTTATCATTATGTAATGTCCTTCTTTGTCTCTTGTGACTTCCTTTGTTTTGAAGTCTATTTTGTCTGATACAGGTACTGTAACTCCTGCTTTTTTCTCCCTATTAGTTTCATGAAATATCTTTTTCCATTTCTTTACTTTCAGTCTGTGTATGTATTTGGGTTTGAAGTGGGTCTCTTGTAGGCAGCATATAGATGGGACTTGTTTTTTTATCCATTCAGTGACTCTACGTCTTTTGATTGGTACGTTCAGACCATTTACACCTAGGGTGATTATCGATAGTTATGTACCATTTGCTATTGCAGGCTTTAGATTTGTGGTTACCAAAGGTTCAAAGGTAATTCCCTTACTGTCTAACAGTCTAATTTAACTCACTTCGTATGCTATTACAAACAGAACCTAAAGATTCCTTTTTTCCTTTTTCTTCCTCCTCCATTCTTTGTATATTATGAATCATATTCTGTACTCTTTGTCTATCCCTTGAGTGGTATCTATTTAGCCTTAGGAATACTTCCATCTATAGGAGTCCCTCCGAAATGCCCTCTAGAGGTGGTTTGTGGGAGGTAAATTCTCTCAGCTTTTGCTTCTCTGATAATTGTTTAATCCCTCCTTCAAATTTAAATGATAACCTTGCCAGGTAGAATATTCTTCATTCAAGGTCCTTCTGCTTCATTGCATTAAAGATGTCATGCCAGTCCCTGTTGGTTGTAAGGTTTCTGTTGATAAATCTGATGATATGCTGATGGGTTTTCCTTAATATGTGATCTTTTTTCTCTCTCTAGCTGCTTTTAAAAGTCTGTCTTTATCCTTGATCTTTGCCATTTTAATTATTATATGTCTTGATGTTTTCTTCTTTGGCTCTCTTGTGTTGGGAGATCTGTGTACCTGCATGGTTTGAGAGATTATCTCCTTCCCCAGATTGAGGAAGTTTTCAGCAATTACCTCCTCAATGACACTTTCTATCCCTTTTTCTCTCCCTTCTTCGTCTGGTACCCCTATTATGCGAATATTGTTCCATTTGGATTGGTCACACAGTTCTCTCAATTATTCTTTCATTCTTAGAGATTCTTTTTTCTCTCTGTCTCTCAGCTTCTTTGTATTCCTCTTCTCTAATTTCTATTTCATTTACTGTCTCTTCTACTACATCTAAGCTGCTTTTAAATCCCTCCATTGTATGTTTCATTTCAGATATGCAATTTCTTAATGATTGAGTCTCCGTCTTAAATTCGTTCCTGAGTTCTTGAATATTTTTGTGTACCCACATAGGCATGTTTATTATTTTTATTTTGAACTTTCTTTCAGGAAGATTATTGAGTTCAGTTTCATTTGGCCCTTTTTCTGGGGTTTGTGAGATTTTGGACTGAACCATGTTCTTTTGACATACAGTATTTCTGTGTGATGCCCTCTCGTGCCCAGAAGCTCCAGTCTCTGGAGCTGCTCAGCCCCTAGAGTGAGATTCGGGTAGTAGGTGAGCGGAGCTGGTGCCTGGGGGGAGGAAGGATCTGTTTCCTGATTCCCGTCTGCCGTGCCTGTCTCCCATATCAGAGCCAGTGGGCCACGCACACAGGTGTAAGCTTCTGTGTTTGCTTCTCTAGCTGTTGTAGGTGGGGCGTCCCTCTGTCTGGCCTGACGCCAGTGCCGTAACTGCTGGTTTGTGAGCTGGTGCTGTCAGGCCAGGAGGAACGCACAGCAGGCTGTGTGAATCACAGTGGGGGGCCTTAGTGCTGAGTAGCAGCCAGAGGGATGGAATGCCTGTAGCTCCTTAAAGTTCCCAATATGCTGGGCAGAGCTCGCCCAGACATCCTTGTTCCCGTATCCCTTCTCCCTTGCAGCAAGCTCTGTGCAAACCCTGCCCGTTCAGCAGCCCTGTCCCTGCTAGGAAGCCTCTCAGATCACCTGCGTTTCCCTTGATCCAGAGCAGCTGGGTGTGAATCCTGTCTTCCACAAATGGCCAGAATCTGTTTCTCAAGCACTCCGCCTGTCCCACCTCCCCATCGTCCAGAGCACCACAGAGTGTAGGTTTCTGGTCACATTGGAGATCTCCAGGGCTAGGTGTTCAGCAGTCCCAGGCTTCCACCCCATTCCCGCTCCATTTCTCTTCCTCCTGCCCGTGAGCTTTGGTGGGGGAAGGGCCTGTGTCCTGCCTGATCAAGGCTTTGGTATGTTACCCTGTTTTGTGAGGTCTGCTCTGTTCGTGAGGTCTGTATGCAGTCTGGTGGAGCCTTCTTTCCTGTTGCTGTTTTAGGGTTAGTTGTATTAACTGTATTTTCACACTATCTGTGGTTTTGGAACGAGTTCTGTGTCTCACCTGTCACACTGCTATCTTGAATACAAATCACTAGGCCATTTTTAATGAACAAATAACTCATTTGAAATGATAAATACTCATTTACATGTTGATATTAAATGTATTAGTCTCTTTAGGTATCATGTAAAGAATTATACATTGTGAGGTAATATTTTAGTTTTTCTTTTCATCTGGTAAGCACTGTAAAGTTTCTGGCACTCTTTATTAACCAACCCCCTCCAGAGTAGCATAAAATTTTACTTAATCTCAGAGTGTTAGAGTATCACAGATAACAGTTAAGTCTGAAATAATGGAGTTTTGCTGTTTGCCTAATAAATTTTATATAAGATTATAATTCTAAGACAGCAGTTTAACTGGAGTATTTAAGTGGAATGAGGTTTTCTGATTCCTGTACTTAACATTATTCTTAGTGTTACTGTATCTTTCATACAGTGGTCCTTAATATTGTTTAGCTTTTCCTCAAGTTCTGCCTGTGTTGGTCCCCAGATTATCTTTAAATATCTTGCATTTGCTTTTGTCTTTGTTTAGATAACAAATATTTTCTGAGTGCCTGTTAATATGCAAATACTGTTTGCAGGATCTCTCTACTGCATACACAGTTGTTACCATCTCAGTTAAATTTCTCAATTTTCTACTGAGGTATGAACTCATAGTCCATAATGACTTAACAATCCCCTCCCCTCCAGTTTTGTTGAGATATGACTGACATGCAGCACTGTATTAAGTTTATGGTGTACAAGCATAATGATTTGACTCACGTATATTGTGAAATGAGTTCCGCCATAAGTTTAGTTAATGTCCGTCTCTCATATAGATACACAAAAAAAGAGAAAACAAATGTTTTTTATCTTGTGATGAAAACTATTAGGATTTACTTTCTTAGCAACTTTCAAGTATGGTGTAGAGCAGTGTTAACTGTAGTTATCTTGTTGTACATTACATCCCTGTACTTCATTATCTTTTAACTAGAAGGTTATGCCTTTTGACACCCTTCATCCAGTTTTCCCACCTCTCACCCTTTCCCTCTGATAACCACAAATCTGCTCTCATTTTCTATGAGTTTGGGTGTTTTGTTGTTTTGTTTTGCTGTAGATTCCACATGTGAGATCATACAGTATTTGTCTTTCTCCTGAGTACTATCACTAAATACTAGTGTAGGTTAAAATATTTGGGCTAATATCCATCATCAGAAATCTTTATATTTCTTTATGGAATCTAATGGCTGAGAATTGTTTGCTCAAAAAAAATTTCTCCCCCAGATTATTTTGGTACAGTATGATACTTTAATACCTGTGGATGCTCATTAAGTATTATTTCTCAAGATACTTTCCTTAGTAGTTGGGAGGTGACATAGTTCTTTCTTCTTGGCCACTATTTGCTTTTGTCCCAATATGTATGTGTGTGTGTGTTTGTGTACTGCTTTTATTTCAGTTGTATGTTGTCTTCCTGAGTGATGTAGTTGACAGAATCAGACTGAAATCACATGTACATTATGGGCATAGTAAATATTAATTTAATAATCATGCTAGCTTACTTTACAAAAAACTTTTAAGAATAATGGTAGCTTACCAGTAATATAATTTTTAACATTAATATTGAGCATATACTCAGTGTAATAGTCTTTTCACAGTAACATCTAAACTTTTTTCCTTCCATTTCCAGTTTGCCATCACGAAAGCCAAAGTGGATTTTTCCAGTGTAGTGTGCCTGCCCCCTTCCGTCATTGCTGTGAATGGGCTGGACGGAGGAGGGGCTGGCGAAAATGATGATGAACCAGTTCTGGTGTCCTTGTCTGCGGCACCCAGCCCCCAGAGTGAAGCTGTTGCCAATGAATTGCAGGAGCTCTCCTTGCAGCCCGAGCTGACCCTAGGCCTCAACGCTGGCAGGAATCCCAACTTGCCTCCCCTTAGTGAGCGGAAGAATGGTGAGTAGATACGGGATTACTTCATTGCCTGATTGGAATCCAGGTCTTCATATTTATGTTACAGATCCTAACTATTTCCTGTACTCTTGAAGTTTCTTATTATTTTACTATTTCTTGTAAAATAGAGAAAAGTAAGTTTGGGTGGTTATTGTAAACCCAACATTTCCTGCCTGGGTTATCATAATTGCTTTTTGATTTGTCTTCCTACTTCTCTGCTTCTCCTTCCTCATCCCTTCTGTAAATTCATTAATTCAGCAAATGTTTATTGAGCAATCCCTATATTATAGATTGTGCTAAGATTAGGGATTAAAGGGTAAACAAGCCTCTGTTATTAGGAAATTTACCCTATCCTTACACCTTGTCAGAGTAATCTTCCAGAACTTAAGTAGTTTAATACTTTTCAGTGACTGCCCTCTGGGAAAAAGACAAAAACAAAATAAATTTTTGGGCATGCTTTGCAAGACTTTGCAGGATATGGTCTCTTTCTGTTTCTTTAGCTGCTTCTCTCATCGTTCTCCCATTCTTAATTTTGCTCCAGCCTATTAACTACTTTGAGTACTATTTACAAGCCATGCAAACTCTTCCAACTTTCGCTAATTAAAAAAAATTTATAATTTGTTATGAAAATTATAATTTCTTTTGAAATATGTTAAGATTTCAAAAATGGTATAAAGAGTAATATAGCAAATACGTATGTACTCACATACCACCCACCTCATGTACACTCCATGGGTTCTCTGTTGTTTGTTTTCATTGCTATGTAATCAATTTTATGAATATACTGCAATTTTTCCATTTTGTTTTTGATATTTATTTGGGTTGTTTTAGTTTGGGGCTCTTATGAATCATACTGGTATGAAATTCTTGTATATGTCTTTTGGTGTATTTGTTGGGATTTAGATTTGAAATATATCATTTATAGTTAATTGGGAGAATATACATTTTAAATATTGGGGTTTCCTGTCCATTAGTTATTTAGTTTTATCTCTAATTAAATAGGTCTTCTTTAATGTCTTTCCTATGGAGTTTTATAATTTTCTTCATACAGGTCATGCAAGTATTTTATTAGGTTTATTCCCAGGTGTCTTTTTTTTTTTTTGGTAGACATTGTAAGTGATATATATATATATATATATATGTATATATATATATTTAAAATTATTATTAAGGTATCATTGATATATACTCTTATGAAGGTTTCACATGAAAAACATTGTGGTTAGTACATTCACCCATGTTATCAAGTCCCCCGCCAGGTGTAGTCATTGGGACTTCAACCCCATTGAAGTCACTGTCCATCAGTGTAGTAAGATGCCACAGAGTCGTAAGTGTTATATTTTTGTAAAATATTGTCTGACTGATGCTGGGGGATAGAAATACCAAATCTTTCCCAAACTCCCCTGGCATTTCTACATCTGTGCCTTCTGTTTGGGATTCCCCAACACTCTTCTCACTCTTACTGGTCTTCTGGTATTCTGTTCAGGCATCACTCCCTTAGAGAAGCCTGTCTTTACTCAGTCAGTGTTAGGCGTCTTTTGGTTTGCCCAATTGCCTTTTATCATTGTATTTCATCACCCTATATTGTAATTGTAATTCTCCACTCAGCAACGTAAGTGGATCTTTGAAGACTGTAATCATACTCCTTTCAAAACTCTTTAATGTCTTCCTTTGGGGCTTCTGATGAAATGATTTTTATGACATGAGCCTGGTGTCCTCCCTGACCTGATTTCTTATCTCTGTTCCCTAGCTCCCTCTATTCTGCTTCAGTTCCCCTGACTTTCTTGCTGTTTCTTGAACACGCCAAAAAGGGATAACTGATGGAACAAGGTTGCTTCTGTACCAGGGCCTTTGGTATTTGCTGTGACTTCACTGAAGTTTCTTGAACAACGTGGGTTTGAACTGTGTGTGTCCACTTACCTGTGGATTTTTTCTAATACGCTGGAAAACTTTTTGGAGATTTGCAACAATTTGAAAAACATGTTCTTTTTTCTAGGTTATATAAGAATACAGCATATAATACATGTAACAAAAATATGTGTTCTTCCACTCTTTATGTTATTGGTAAGGCTTCTGGTCAACAACAGTAGGCTATTAATAGTTCAGTTTTAGGGGAGTCAAAGGTTATTTGCAGATTTTTGACATGTGGAGGGGTCAGTGCCCCTAACCCTCATATTGTTCAAGGGTCAACTCTCTGTATGTATGTATATATATATTTGCATATGTGTGTGTGTGTGTGCATATGTTTAATGTATATTACTCCTTGACCCCTGCCATTGATAGTACATTTCATGAGGCTAAAAACTTAGTTTTGTTCATGGGTATATATCTGACTTCTGGCTTATAGTGGGCACCCAATAAATATTTGTTGAATGAATTGATGAATGGGTTACTTGTTTTTCCCACTAGAGGCAAGAACTCTGTTTTTACATTTGTAATGGGAAATGCAATGGAAACTCAAACAGTTTTTATTTTGGGAAATAGTGGACACTCAAGCAATTTTTTTGTGTGTGTGTTGTTCTTTTTCCATTTCTGATTTCTTTTTTTCCCCCAAGATGGTAGAGAATTCATTGTATTTATATGCTTAGGGTAATGAGTTGGTCCAGTAGGGAAAGCTGAAGAACAGAGCAAGAGAAAGGATAATTGATGGAGCCGTTCTGTGGAGGTGGGAGAGGTGGGGTCCAGCAGCATAAACTCTGCCTTGAGCAGGAGTGAGGACCAGCCCATCCTCTGGGATGGGAAGAGTGGCAGTGAAGGTAACGGCAGACAGCGAATGGCTGACCTCTAATATCTTGGGCAGGAAGTGGAGAAAATCTGACAACTGTGGTGGTCTCAGTGGAGAAGAAGGCGGTTGTTGCTGTTGGGGCAGAGGTGTTGGTGTATCTTCAGCCTCTCTCTCTCAACTCTTTGGCACATAAATCAATTGAATTTTTCCCCATTTTGAACAAAAACTCTCTAACCTCCTTCAAGAGTAGTCTAGCTCTTGAAAGAGTAGTTTAGTCACTGCCTCTACTTTCCTGCATTCCAGAGACTTCACTGCATTCTGCTGTCCCTGCCTCTCTTCAGAAACTGTCATTGCTTAAAGTCAATGTTGTTTTCATTGTAGATCAATAGTCATTCTACCCTGTTTGACCTCTTTGCAGCATTTGACATGGTTGGCCACCCCTCTGACCTGAAACTTCCTCCAGTGACAGCTGTGATGTTCCTCTCTTCTGACTTCTACAATTCTATCCTCCTAGTCAGTTCCTTTTCTGTTCAGACCTTTTGCTATCTTTCTCTACCCACCTCTTAAGGTTTGTCACTCCTCAGTGTTCAGCCCTTTAGCTTCTTTAGTTCTTACTCTTTGTCTTTATCTTGATGATTTCACCCAGAATTTTGGCTTTAACCACTATCATATGCTCTTGACTCTCCTCTGAGCTTGAGAGTCATATGCTTGGCTGTGTGTTGAACACCTTCACTGGAGGTGCCATAAACAGTGTGCTCATAGTTAAACTTATCACTTTACCTGCAGCTCCTACTGAATTCTCTATTGTAGGAATTGGCACTACCTTTCATCCAAATGTTCAAACCAGGGGTTATTTTGTTTTCTTCCTAAATAAAAGCTTTGACTTATATTTGTTTTATAATCAGCTGAAGTATAGAAAAGAAAATAATTCCCTCATAATTATACAATTCAGTGATAGCCCATGGCAGCAGTTAATATATTTTCTATCAGCTTTTATTTATTTTATACACATATACTGTATATATTATTTTCATGTAATATTATTTCATGAGATTTCCCTATATTAACAGTCTTAGAAAACATTTTTTGTTTGATATTTGAATTGTGTATATACAACATTTTGCCAGTCGCTTATTATGAGACCCATACATTGCTTTTTGTTTGTTAGTTATAACTAATACTACATTAGACATACTGGTATATAAATCATGGTGCAAACTATAAGACAACTCTTAGAAGTAGATGAAAAGATATGGACATAAAGAACATATGTTTGCATAAGTAACATGGTTGGGTATGAAGTTTTATTTTTTTTTGCAATAAAAAGTTTTTAATTTTAACATTATAACTTATAGGAACAAGACGATGGGGAAATTATTGTGGCATCAGAAATTTGCAGATATTACAAGGTACATTCTTTAAATCAGTGGGTACCTGTGTTTTAAATATTTTTTAGCAGTTTTTTCATTTTTAGTAAAGAACCATTCAGAAAAAGCTGGCTGAAAGATACAGTATAATGTACAGTTTCCCATGATATTATATAGTCATCTAATTGGGGGTGGATGGAGAGTGTATTTTTTTTAATTTTGCTATTATTAATGTAAAATTACATGAGAAATATTATGGTTACTAGACTCCCCCTATTATCAAGTCCCCACCATATACCCCATTACAGTCACTGTCCATCAGCGTAGTAAGATGCTATAGAATCACTACTTGTCTTCTCTCTATTATACTGCCTTCCCCATATCCCTCCCACCACTACATTATGTCTGCTAATCATAATACCCCTTTTTCCCCCTTATCCCTCCGCTCCCACCCATCTTCCCCAGTTCCTTTCCCATTGGTAACTGTTAATCCATTCTTGGGTTCTGTGAGTCTGCTGCTGTTCTGTTCCTTCAGTTCCTTCAGTTTTTTCTTTGTTCTTATACTCCACAGATGAGTGAAATCATTTGATACTTGCCTTTCTCCACCTGGCTTATTTTACCCTCTAGCTCCATCCATGTTGTTGCAAATAGTAGGATTTGTTTTCTTCTTATGGCTGAATAATATTCCATTGTGTATATGTACCACATCTTCTTTATCCATTCATCTACTGATGGACACTTAGGTTGCTTCCATTTCTTGGCTATTGTAAAAAGTACTGTGATAAACATGGTGCATATGTCTTTTTCAAACTGGGCTGCTGCATTCTTAGGGTAAATTCCTAGGGGTGGAATTCCTGGGTCAAATGGTATTTCTATTTTGAATTTTTTGAGGAACCTCCATGCTGCGTTCCACAATGGTTGAACTAATTTACATTCCCACCAGCAGTGTAGGAGGGTTCC
The DNA here is from genome assembly GCA_032199065.1 of Smutsia gigantea. Lineage (NCBI taxonomy): Eukaryota > Metazoa > Chordata > Mammalia > Pholidota > Manidae > Smutsia > Smutsia gigantea. Next base: position 43,579 of record JAVSCE010000137.1, read on the forward strand.
CCTTTCTCCACATCCTCGCCAACATTTGTTGTTATTTGTCTTTTGGTTGGTTGTCATCCTAATTGGTGTAAGGTGATATCTCATTGTGGTTTTAATTTGCATTTCTCTGATGATTAGCAATGTGGAGCATCTTTTCATGTGCATTTGGCCATCTGAATTTCTTCTTTGGAGAAGTGTCTGTTCATCTCCTCTGCCCATTTTTTAATTGGCTTATTTGCTTTTTGTTTGTTGAGGTACGTGAGCTCTTTATATAATTTGGATGTCAACCCCTTATGGGATATGTCATTTATGAATATATTCTCCCATACTGTAGGATGCCTTTTTAATCTACAGATGGTGTCCTTTGCTGTACAGAAGCTTTTTAGTTTGATATACTCCCACTTGTTCATTTTTGCTTTTGTTTCCCTTGCCTGGGGTGATATGTTCATGAAGAAGTTGCTCATGTTTATGTCCAAGAGATTTTTGCCTGTTTTTTTCTAAGAGTTTTATGGTTTCATGACTTACATCCAGGTCTTTGATCCATTTTGAGTTTACTTTTGTGTATAGTGTTAGACAATAATCCGGTTTCATTCTCTTACATGTGGCTGTCCAGTTTTGCCAACACCAGCTGTTGAAGAGGCTGTCATTTCCCCATTGTATATCCATGGCTCCTTTATCGTATATTAATTGACCATATATGCTTGGGTTTATATCTGGGCTCTCTAGTCTGTTCCATTGGTCTATGGGTCTGTTCTTGTACCAGTACCAAATTGTCTTGATTACTGTGGCTTTGTAGTAGAGCTTGAAGTCACGTAGTGTAATCCCCCCACTTTATTCTTCTTTCTCAGGATTGCTTGGGCTATTCAGGGTTCTTTGTGGTTCCATATGAATTTTAGAAGTATTTGCTCTAGTTCATTGAAGAATGCTGTTGGTATTCTGATAGGGATTTCATTGAATCTGTAGATTGCTTTAGGCAGGGTGGCCATTTTGACAATATTAATTCTTCATATCCATGAGCACAGGATGTGTTCCCATTTATTGGTATCTTTTTTAATTTCTCTCATGAGTGTCTTGTAGTTTTTAGAGTATAAGTCTTTCCCTTTCTTAGTTAGGTTTATTCCTAGGTATTTTATTCTTTTGGATGCAATTGTGAATAGAATTGTTTTCCTGATTTCTCTTTCTGCTAGTTCACCATTAGTGTATAGAAATGCAACAGATTTCTGCATATTAATTTTGTATCCCGCAGCTTTACTGAATTCAGATATTAAGTCCAGTAGTTTTTGAGTGGATTCTTTAGGGTTCTTTATGTACAGTATTATGTCATCTGCAAACTGGGACAGTTTGACTTCTTCCTTCCTTACCAATCTGGATGCCTTTTATTTCTTTGTGTTGTGAGATTGCCATGGCTAGGACCTCTAGAACTATGTTGAATAGAAGTGGGGAGAGTGGGCATCCTTGTCTTGTTCCCGATCTTGAAGGAAAAGCTTTCAGCTTCTCTCTGTTATGTATAATGTTGGCTGTGGTTTTGTCATATATGATGGCCTTTATTATGTTGAGGTACTTGCCCTCTATACCCATTTTGTTGAGAGTTTTTATCATGAATGGATGTTGAATTTTGTCAAATGCTTTTTCAGCATCTATGGAGATGATCGTGTGGTTTTTTGTCCTTCTTTTTTATTGATGTGGTGGATGATGTTGATGGATTTTCGAATGTTGTACCATCCTTATATACCTGGGATGAATCCCACTTGATCATGATGGATGATCTTTTTTGATGTATTTTTGAATTTGGTTTGCTAATATTTTGTTGAGTATTTTTGCATGTATGTTCATCAGAGATATTGGTCTGTAATTTTCTTTTTTTTGTGTGTTGTCTTTGCCTGGTTTTGGTATTAGAGTGATGTTGGCCTCGTAGAATGAGTTTGGGAGTATTCTGTTCTCTTCTACTTTTTGGAAAACTTTAAGGAGGATGGGTATTAGGACTTCACTAAATGTTTGATGAAATTCAGCAGTGAAACCATCTGGTTCAGGAGTTTTGTTCTTAGGTAGTTTTTTGATTACCAATTCAATTTCTTTGCTGGTAATTGGTCTATTCAGATTTTCTGTTTCTTCCTGGGTCAGCCTTGGAAGGTTGTATTTTTCTACAAAGTTGTCCATTTCTTCTAGGTTATCCAGTTGTTAGCACATCATTTTTCATAGTATTCTCTCATAGTTCTTTGTATTTCTGTGGTGTCCGTAGTGATATTTCTTTCTCATTTATGATTCTGTTTATGTGAGTAGACTCTCTCTTTTTCTTGATAAGTCTGGCTAAGGGTTTATCTATTTTGTTAATTTTCTTGAAGAACCAGCTCCTGCTTTCATTGATTCTTTCTATTGTTTTATTCTTCTCAATTTTATTTATTTCTGATATAATCTATATTATGCCTCTCCTTTTAGTGACTTTGGGCCTCATTTGTTCTTCCTTTTCTAGTTTCATTAATTGTGAGTTTAGACTGTTCATTTGGCATTGTTCTTCTTTCCTGAGGTAGGTCTGTATTGCAGCATGTTTCCGTCTTAGCATGGCCTTCACTGCGTCCCACAGATTTTGTGGTGTTGAATTATTGTTGTCATTAGTCTCCATATATTGCTTGATCTCTGTTTTTATTTGGTCATTGATCCATTGATTATTTAGGAGCATGTTATTAAGCCTCCATGTGTCTGTGGGCTTTTTTGTTTTCTTTGTGTAATTTATTTCTAGTTTCATACCTTTGTGATCTAAGAAGCTGGTTGGTACAATTTCAATCTTTTTGAATTTACCGAGGCTCTTTTTGTGGCCTAGTATATGATCTATTCTTAAAAATGTTCCATGTGCACTTGAGGAGAATGTGTATCCTGTTGCTGTTGGATGCAGTGTTCTGTAGATATCCGATAGGTCCATCTGTTCTAATATGTTGTTCAGTGCCTCTGTCTCTTTATTTTATGCCTGGTTGATCTGTCCTTTGGAGTGAGTGGTGTGTTGAAGTCTCCCAAAATGAATGCATTGCAATCTGTTTTCCCCCTTTAATTCTTTTAGTATTTGTTTCACATATGTAGGTGATCCTGTGTTGGGTGCATAGATATTTATAATAGTTATATCCTCTTGTTCGGCTGACCCCTTTATCATTATGTAATGTGCTTCTTTGTCTCTTGTGACTTTCTTTGTTTTGAAGTCTGTTTTGTTTGATACAGGTACTGTAACTCCTGCTTTTTTCTCCCTATTAGTTGCATGAAATATCTTTTTCCATCCCTTTACTTTCAGTCTGTGTATGTGTTTGGGTTTGAAGTGAGGCTCTTTTAGGCAGCATATAGGTGGGTCTTGTATTTTTATCCATTCAGTGACTCTACGTCTTTTGATTGGTGCATTCAGACCATTTACATTTAGGAGGTATGTACTATTTGCCATTGCAGGCTTTAGATTTGTGGTTACCAAAGGTTCAGGGGTAATTCCCTTACTGTCTAACAGTCTAATTTAACTCACTTCATATGCTATTACAAACAGAACCTAAAGATTCTTTTTTTTTTTCCTCCTTTTTCTTCCTCCTCCTTTCTTTGTATGTTATGATTCATATTCTGTACGGTTTGTCTAGCCTTTGGGTGACATCTATGTAGTCTTAGGAATACTTCCATTTATAGGAGTCCCTCCAAAATACACTGTAGAGATGGTTTGTGGGAGGCAAATTCTCTCAGCTTTTGCTTATCTGATAATTGTTTAATCCCTCCTTCAAATTTAAATGATAACCTTGCCTTTTAGGGTATTCTTTGTTCAAGGCCCTTCTGCTTCATTGCATTAAATATATCATGCCACTCCCTTTTGGCCTGGAAGGTTTCTGTTGAGAAGTCTGATGATAGCCTGATGGGTTTTCCTTTGTATGTGATGTTTTTTTCTCTCTCTAGCTGCTTTTAAAAGTCTGTCTTTATCCTTGATCTTTGCCATTTTAATTATTATATATCTTGATTTTGTCTTCTTGGGTCCCTTGTGTTGGGAGATATGTGTACCTCCATGGGTTGAGAGACTATCTCTTTCCCCAGATTGGGGAAGTTTTCAGCAATTACCTCCTCAATGACACTTTCTATCCCTTTTTCTCTCTCTTCTTCGTCTGGTACCCCTATTATGCAAATATAGTTCCGTTTGGATTGGGCACACAGTTCTCTCAATATTCTTTCATTCTTAGAGACTCTTTTTTCTCTCTCTGCCTCAGCTTCTTTGTATTCCTCTTCTCTAATTTCTATTCCATTTACCATCTCATCTACTACATTTAACTGCTTTTAAATCCCTCCATTGTATGTTTCATTTCAGATACGGAATTTCTTAATGATTGAATCTCCATCTTAAATTCGTTCCTGAGTTCTTGAATATTTTTCTGTACCTCCATAGGCATGTTTATTATTTTTATTTTGAACTCTCTTTCAGGAAGATTGGTGAGTTCAGTTTCATTTGGCCCTTTTTCTGGGGTTTGTGAGATTTTGGTCTGAACGATATTCTTTTGATGTTTTGTATTTCTGTGTGGTGCCCTCTGTTGCCCAGAAGCTCCAGTCTCTGGAGCTGCTCAGCCCCTAGAGTGAGATTGGGGGTCATAGGGGAGCAGAGCAGGTGCCTGGGGGGAGGAAAGATCTGTTTCCTGATTCCCGTCTGCAGTGCCTGTCTCCTTTAACAGGGCCAGTGGGCCGAGTATACAGGTGTAAGCCTCTGTTCTTGATGTCTCTAGCTGTTGTAGGTGGGTCCTCCCTCTGGCTGGCCTGACGTCAGAGCAGTGACTGCCAGTTTGTGAGCAGGTACTGTCAGGCCAGGAGGAAGGCTCTGCAGGCTGTGTATCACAGTGGGGGGCCTCAGAGCTGAGTAGCCAGCCAGGGGTATGGAGCACATGAAACTCTGCAAAGTTCCCAATCTGCTGGGCAGAGCAGGCCCTGACAACCTTTCCCCCCTATCCCTTCTCCTGTGCAGCAAGCTCTGTGCAACCCCTGCCCCTTCAACAGCCCTCCTGCTGCTAGGAAGCCTCTCAGATTGCCTGCCTTTCCCTTGTCTCGGAGTGGCTGGGTGTGGATCCTGACCTCTACAAATGGCCGGAATCTGTCTCTCAAGCACTCCACCTGTCCCAGCTCCCCATCCTCCAGAGCACCACACAATGTTGGTTTCTGCTCACAAAGCAGATCTCCAGGGCTAGGTGTCCAGCAGTCCCAGGCTTCCACCCCCTCCCCCATTCTGTTTCTCTTCCTCCCGCCGGTGAGCTGGGGTGGGGTAACGGCTCGGGTCCCTCCAGATCAAGGCTTTCATACGTTACCCTGTTTTGTGAGGTCTGCTCTGTTTGTGAGGTCTATATACAGTCTGGTGCAGCCTTCTTTTCTGTTGCTGTTTTGGGGTTAATTGTATTAACTATATTTTCACACTGCTTTTGGGACGAGTTCTCTGTCTCACCTCTCACGCCACCATCTTGAATCTCTGGGTATGAAGTTTTGAATTTTTTTTAAGTGACTGTCTCCAAATTGTCCTCTGGAAAGATTATAACCTGCTATTTTTGGAAGTAATTTTTTATTTCTCTCTTAGCCCTTCCATCTGTCTTCTCAGCTATCAGTCACCAATTTTTGTAGATTCTTCAATGTTTATACCTACTGAATTCATTCTTTTCTTGCCATGTTTACAGCTGCCACTTAGTTTGGACTTTATAATTTCTTACTTGAATTACTGCAACCCTGGCCTTCTACCTGGTCTCCCCTTGTCTCTAATCTTGTACCTATGGCCACCAGGATGATTTTTCTAAACCATAAATGAGGTCAGTGCTCTCCTGTTTGAAATGACTCAGTGGTTCCTCATTTCCTTCAGGGTAAAGCTTATGCTCAGCATGGTGAACCAGGTCCTTCATAGCCAGCTTTAGCCCCACCCCTCATCTCTTGCCATTCACACTAAGTGATTTGGGATTTCCCATAAGAAACACTTTCACACCTCCGTTCCACTTCATGTTCTGTTTTTGTTTCCTGGAATGACCTTCACTCTCCTTTTCTGGCTGATGTTTCTATCTGGTCAAGAATCAGGGGAAGGTGCTCCTTCCTTTAGGACTTCTTTCTTAGACTCCCAACTTAAACTTCGTATATAAATTGTGGTACAAATAACTATAGCACAAACTCACAGAAGTAGATGAAAAGATATGGACATAAGGAACATTTTCCCCTGGTGATTGCTCTTTTGGTGTTCTTCCAAAGTACCCTGTGCTTACTTATTTTTTAATTATTTTTTACTACAAGGGGAGCTTTGTGAAAGCACGGATTATGTTTGTTTATTAATTGTGTTATCCTTAGTGCTTAGCTAAAAACTTTAGTTGCTAATGAATTAACCTGGGTGCTTGTTAAATGCAGATTTCAGTTCTATATAGATCTGGGTGAGGCTTGAGATTCTGCATTTCTAACCAGCATCTGAGTAATGCCAGTGCTTTTTGTCTGAGAACCACATTTTAAGTAGCAAGTCCTAGAATATGAGAAATATTTTGTTGAATGTACGAGCAAATGAATGATGAAACTGCAACTATTAACTCACTGACACTGGCTTCTTAGATTTAGGAAATTAAGAAAATGACCGTTGACTTTGTGGCTGGACAGAAAAAAGAATTGTTTTAATTCAGGGTTTAGATTATTTGGAAGAAAGACCTGAGTCCATCCCTGTATAGGTGACAGGTATTTTGTGGATAATTTTTTTAATTCTCTTAGTGATAGAAAATTTAGACCAGAAGCTTTAACTATTTTTTAAAGATAAATTTGAAATATACCCAGTGTGTACAGTAGCTGTTCTGGTGGAATGAAACCTGAATGTAGGAGTCAGACCCCACTCACTTGGCATCCTTTCTGCCCCTCAGGAAGCTCTCAAAAGCATACAAGTTGAAAACTTCTGATCTAGATCATCTATCTCCTTTAGTTTGAGCTGTATCTGAGTCAACCTCTTCAGTTGCTAGAATGGTTTCCTAACTGCCAGGAGCCCCAAACTGATTAATTGTGATCATTCTTACAAGGGACTATGGGTTTTTGAAATTGACAGACAAATGTAATGGTATATAGAACAAAATTATCATTTTTGCAGGAGAAAAGAAACCCAAGAAGGTGAAATTGTGTTCAACATTAGAAAGGAAAGAATGGTGAAATACTGGTATTAGAATAATGCTGAAGGGGAGGAGAAGGGCTTAATAAAACTCTGTACAAAGTTTGATGACTACAAGTGGTGTAATATATGTCAGGGACCAGAAATACTAATTGCTTAAAACCACTAAACTAATTGTCAGAATTAGCTTCTGTTATTATAGGGAGAAAACAGGAAATATTGATCAAAGGAACTAGAGAGTTGCAGAGTAGTTGTTGCCCTGGTGGAACATGCTTATTTTCTTTTTTATTCTATCCAGCAGCCATCAGGTGAATGTCTGAACAGAGGCAGTATTGTTAATGTCTAGTTGCAGGGCTTTCCTGGACAAAATTGGTTCTTATATTTGTGTACCTTAATGGTTCTTCTTCCTGTCAAAAGGGGAAAGAGGCTGGTGTACTGTTAAGAAAATCATTATTATATTTCACACTAGGTCTTCTTTGCGTGGTTATTTATAGGGAGAGGTAAAGGTAAAAATAGAAATGGAAGATTCCTGGTAAGATTGTGAAACTGGGAAATGGGGTGTTATAGAGGAGAGTAAATTCTGGAGTTAGAAGAGGTAGTTTTTCATGTGTTGAAAGGGTGGAGAAATTTACTTCTTTTCAGATCTGTTACATTTAGAAGCATATTTTGTAGAAATTTAGTGGTTTAGCAAGGGTCCTTACAGGGCAGTAGGCGGTCAAGGTCCTGATGCTTCTATTTCCTAAACAAAGGTGAAGCCCTAATGAGAGGGGGTGCCTTTGGCTAACCCAACCCTTACTAGCCTGATTGGAAGAAGTTGGTAGAGATGTTTCAAGGTGTATTTTAAAAATATTACTCATCTGTCTTCTAGGCTGAGTACCCAGGTTTAAAAAATAAAACTTGATCTACCGGTGGATCCTGTCCAACCTGGGAGAGGGCTTGGAGAAACCTGGAAAAACCTCTCTAAGCTAACCCCTTCCCTGCTGGCTCCAGCTAAAGGAGTTCTGGCACACACTGAATGAATGTATCATAATGGAAATTTAAGTTTCACTTGGTTTTTGACTTTAATGGTGTAGTGCTCTTTGGCTGTCTTTTCCTTACATATCCACCCCTTCTTCACACTAATCTGATACCAGTCTTTTAAGTATGAATGGGTTTCAGAATTGGCTGAGACTGTGTAAGGCCTATTTTCAGGAGCCTCTAGGATGGGAGCTGAAATACTGTCTGCTTCTTTTTCTCATTGCAAATATATTGCATTTCAGTTATCTAATAGGCTTTTGTAGGTAAGCCTGGGAATTTTGCCATAATTTATATTCCATGGCTTCTATGAGAAAGTGTATTTCATGTTCCAAATGATCAAATCACAAGTGAGCATTTGGAATATAATCCATTTATAAGTTGGGGATTCGCTTTATATCCTAAGAGATATGCCTCTTGAAGTTTGGGGTTATAGATTTAAAACACAGTGAAAAGTAATGGACATGGAATGCATTGCTCAGAAGGCATTGGAGACAAAAGTTAGATAACAGATGACAAGTTCTTAACAATTTCTAAGAAAAAACTGGGATTTGGGAGATTATATTCCTGATCTTTTACTTTGTCCTTGACTTTTAAAGTTTTACTTCAGGACAGGCATTTGTTCTTTCCTACAATTCTACTACTGTTCAATTCTGTGACCACTATGGAAATTAATAGTCAGCAAATATCTATAAAGTGACTGTAGTAAATGAGAGAGGAAGGAAGGAAGGCATTGAAAGGTATAAAGAAGAATAAGTTGTACCACAGCTACTAGTTTTTGCCTCCTTCCCTCTTGTTCCTTTAATGAATAAACCATTTGCTCTTTTATCAGAACTAATCAATACCAAATTTCTATTCTCTCCCCCATTTTAGGTACTACAAACTAAATTTGGGATAGTGATCTGTTTATGGGGGATAATTTTTTGGATCATGGATAGAGGTTGAATACCAGGCAACATTGTTGAAAATGGTGAGATTTACCTTTTTTCTTCCCTTCTTGGTTCCCCTTCCTAGGTATCCCCTAGACAGCTGTCTACTTCTTGTGTTCTGGATGATGGATCTTTGCTTGGATATTAAAGCTGATGAGACCTTTGTATCACTTGAATTTTTGCATTTTCAGGATGTCTCATTACTGAGAAAGTGCCTTTCTCCAATCCACCAAAGATTGAATGAACACTTGAGATATCACCCATAAAAACTTGCTGATATCTACACCTATAGGAAGTTTCTTTTCTGAAGCACAGATTGTTTATGTCCCAATAGATATGAGTATGCTTAGAGAACAGTGGGACAGAACATTTGAAATTATGTCTGCAAAACTGAAAAAGCTTCTTATACTAATCACCCCCCTTGAAATTAGATTGGTGATATATATTTACCATTCAAGTATTTTGTTCTTTCTTTGGGGAGGTGGAAATAGCACATATACAGAAAAGTACATGTATCATAAGATAGTTTACAGAATAACCATAAAGCAAAGAGCTGCATAACCACAATTGAGCCCAACAATAGCTCATTGTGAGCTCTAAGAAAACCTTCCATAATGATCCTCTCATCACAAGCTGGTCTCGTCTTCCTAGGAGTAACCACCATTCTGACTTCTTGAAAAACCATTTGTTTTACCAACTCTCTCTATATAAGCAATATAGGTTAGTTGAAGTTTATATGAATGGAATGATTCTGTATTCTTCTTTTGCTCCACATATGTGGTATTCATTCATGTATATAGTTCATCCATTTTCGTTACTGTGTAGTGGATGCTCCCATGGAAATTGCTCCATAAGTTTAAAAAATCCATTCTGCTGATTTGGGTTGTTTCCAGGCTTGGGTTATTTCAGTGTTGTTCTGAGTGTTCTTCATTTTTCCTAGTACATGAGTACATGCATATATACACAGGAATGGAAGTTCCTGTAATATATATAGTAATATAAAATTACTAGATAATAGTAAATTGTTTTCCAACGTGGTTGTGCCAGTTTTTACAACCTGTATATGAAAGTTCCTGCTGCTCTATATCCTTGCCAGTGCTTGGAATTGTTATAGTTTTTAATGTTTACTACTTTGTTGGTTATGTAAAGGTATCTTATGGTATTTTTGATTGTCACTTTACTGTTTTCTAATGAGGTTAAATCTCTTACATGTATTGGCCTTTCGGATTTCTTCATTTGTGAAGTGCCTAGTGAAATTTTTGCCTGTTTTTCTACTGTTACCTTTTTTTGTTTTTGACTAATAGAAAATCTTTATATATTCTAAATACTAGTTTGTTAAAAAGAACTAAGTTCTTTATATAGTCTAAATATATATATTCTAGAACTAAATATATATATCCTAAATATATTCTAAAACAATATATATATCCTATACTAATAGAAGTTCTTTATATATTCTAAATACTAGTTTGTTACCAGTTGCTTAAATAT
>JAVSCE010000138.1:0-29214 GCA_032199065.1 Smutsia gigantea
AAGTAAGTCTATTCACGAGAACAAATTTAGTTTCTTCAAAATTATAATATTTTATCAATGGTGACTACACTAAAGAAAGATAAAGTATATAGATCCAAGTGCCACAACAGAATTAACAATAACAAGCAATAAAACATTGCATAATATATTAAATTATTCTATTTTTGAGACCACTGACATTTGTCAGATTGGCACTATCTACTAGAGAAGAAGCCAGTATTTTTTAAAAATCTGGCATTCTATAAATTGTTATTTGAAGAACTGAGGCAATGTTTACATTTAAAACTAGGATGTCCAAACCCAATAGCCTTTAATCACAAACCACAAAATGAAATATCTCTAAAGGTAATGAAGAATGGCCCAGAGACAGTTCAGAAAATACTGTTAAGTAGCAGCAGAACTGACAAAACTATTAACTTTAAAATATTTAATTCTGCTTGTCCAGGAATGCATATCCCAAGAGAACTGGCAGAAACAAAAGCATTATGTATTCTTTCTGCCACCTTACCCCATCCCTGTTCAAAAGGGAAAAATGCTAACTTAAGCCTAAGAATTCAAAGAAAATATGAGAATTAAATGAAATGACAAATATTACTTGAACACCTATATTTAAGATGTATGAGTATCCAACATATTACAATTACCTGGAGAACTTTACAAACTATCGAAGTTTAGGCCTCACCTCCAAAGATTCTGATTTTATTAGGGACCCAGACAACAGAATTGCTTTTTAAAAAGTTCTTTTAGTGATTTTACCATGTGGCCAGGGATAAGAACCACTAACCTAGATCATCTCTTAATGAAACCCACTCATATTTTGCAGATAAGTATATTGAAACCAGGTAAGATCCAGTGACTTACTCTTGATCATAATCAGTTTAGTTCTGTACAAATTTTTTAAACTCATAGTACCCTAAAAAAACATGGCTCTGAACAAATGGAGAAAGTGTTAGAGGAAAAGAAGAAACAGAAAATGCTGAAGGGCACATAATTTAGTTTTACTATACTTACCATATAGTCTGCAATATCTTCTGGTGCATCACCATCAACATCAAACTTGAAGGTGACCATCTTGTTATTGTGTGTCTCTAGTTGACACTCCACCATGTTGTCTCCAGAGGTTGACACCTGGGCACAAACATATCATACAGTTTAAGAGTCAGTCATTGTCTTCTCTTTGCATATGGTGCAGGTATATCTAGATGAGCTCACATACAATATGGGGAAAAAATGGTTTCAATTGTTCAGAATCTAAAAAGATTCTGTTTTTCCGTTGGTGAAATATTGCCTAAACAGCTGTTCTATGACAAATCTAAGGGTCAAATTACTCAGCAAAAAATAAGTTAGAAACACGATCCTATGGGAAAGAAAAGGGAACATAAGGCAGAAAAGTTATAGTAGTCACTATAGCTATCTGCAGAGATCTAAAGTCATTCATTTCCAAACCTCTTTTAATTCCACAAACTGACTTGTTAATAAGCAAAAGAAAATGTGCTGCTAATGTATATATAAACTGGTCGAGCCTTTCTGGATAGCAATATACCAACATGTATTTAGAAACTAAAAATCTTCATATTCTTTGACCCACTAATTCTACTTCTAGGAATCTAGCATAACGCAATAGGGATATATACAAAAATTTGTGTTCAGGGTATTTGCTGCAGAGAGAGAGAGAGATGAACAGACAGACACAAAGAGAGAAAAACAGAAATTAAAAAAAAAGACCAGCAGAAAGAGACAAACAGAAAGGAACAACCTAAATGAAGAACAACAAAGGAATGATTAAACTATTATATCTGCATATAAAGGACTATCTAAGGCAGCCATTAAAATAACACATTATTGAAAAATTAACGACATAGGAAAATGTACATAATATATTGTTTTTTAAAAGGCAGAATATAAAATATACAGATTTAAGAATCCATTCAAAATGTACACAATATTGGTCAGGGATATGGGCTTTACAGATTTAAGAATCCATTCAAAATGTACACAATATTAGTCAGAGATATGGGCTTTAAAGTCTTATCTGGGCTCACATTTGACTATCACTCACAACTTTTTGACCTTAAGCAAATTACTTTCTCTCTCTAATCTTCAGCATCCTCATTTGTAAAGACAAGGATACTACCACCTATCATCCAGGGTTACAGAAGGATTAAATGTAAAACAAATGCATAACATCTGTGGTATCTACCATAAGAGTTCAATGTTTGCTACTGTTACTAGTACTGTAACAATTTTAATTATGTGAAATACCACACATACATACAGGAAAAAAAGATGAAAACAAACTAAAACATTAACAGGAGCTATCTCTGAGAGGTTGTTACAAGTGATTTTTATTTTCTTTATATTTCCACTAAATTTCCTAATACATAATATTATTATCAGAAAACATTTTTAATGGGAGAATTAATTTAGAGGGAGTTTCACCATATGCTATACTCACCTCTGCAGCAACATTGCCCCTGCCTGACACCCAGACCTCTACACATACTCAACCAAACCGTATTTACACACTGACCTGAAGGACAGTAAGTTGGAATTTAGATCCCTTCTCAGGTCGAGGACAGGAAGCTCTTCTCTGTTTGATCCGATCTTGTTTGCCATTTCCACTTGGGTTATCAGGGGTATTGGTGTTTTCCTTCACAGCTGCCACATCATGATACAAACTACTAATTAAAAAAAAAAGTAATTCCTTTTCAATTTCTCAGAGCAGACATTATTCTGTGATTCTCAAAGCCCAATATTTAAACCAAATCAAGAGTTAACATTCAAAATTCCTTCATGGCTGGAATCCTTCCATCTTGATGGTAAAATTCTAAGAAAAACTCCCAATTATAACACCACAAATAATGAGTTTAAGGGAAAAAAGCAGTACAACATATTTCTAAAAGTTATGATTGCACAACTCTATTAATATACTAAAAGCCATTGAATTTGTACACTTTAAATGGGTGAATGTAATGGTATGTGAATTATATCTCAAGGCTGTTTTTAGAAATTATGAAAAACTGAGATCATATTGTATTTATTTGGCAAACATCTCATAATAGCAGGAGTATAAGTAAAGCACTGCTAGTGATGGACCTCTGTGGAACCTTTTATCCACAGGGGATGCTCTTGATCAATTTTATCTTGTTTGTATTGGGGTTTCCTATTATTATGTTCAAATAAAACTTCTAAAAACCAATTCTCACTCAAAATATGCCTGTGTATGTAAGGAACTCAATAGGGGATAGACAGACCAAGTATGAGAAACAGGAATAGTGTAGGGGGCAGAACAAGAAATGAAAATGAGATAAAGAAAATGTGGTGTGTATACACACACTGGAATGTGATTCAACTACAGAAAAGAATGAATCTTTCTATATGTTGACCACATGGATGGAATTTAAGGGCAATATGCTAAGTGAAATATGTCAGAAAGAGAAAGATAAATACTGTATAATCTTACTTATGTGTGGAATCAAAAAAAAAATAAAAACCCCAAGCTCATAGATACAGAAAACAGATTGGTGGGATGGGTGAAATGGGTGAAGTGGATCACAAGGTACAAAATTCCAGCTGTAAAATAAATAAATCATCGGGATGTAATGTACAGCATGGTGACTATAGTTAATAATACTGTACTGCAAATTTCAAAGTTGCTTAGACAACTTTCCAAAGTTCTCATCACAACAAAGAAAATTATGTAACTATTTATATTAACTAGACTTATTGTAGAGATAATTTTACAATATATAAAATATCAAATTATTATGTTGTACACCTGAAACTAATACAGGTTCTATGTCAGATATACCTCAATAAAATAAATAAAATAAATTAAATATACCACAATTCTGGTAAGCAAAAAATGAAAATGAATGACATAAAAATGGTTCAACATGATTAATTCTACCTAGTTACATTTTTCAGGTTCAAATGAATATGATTATGAAAGGGCAGACTAAGTTTCAGTTTATCTATGTCAAAGGCATTTTTAAGCTTTTTCTTTAGTAAGTTTGAAGATATTTCAATAAATACCAAAATTCCAATTAACACATTTGAAACTTTAAATGAGAAGATCTATAAGCACCAGATATCTTTTAAATTAATTCATAGGTAAAGTTCTTTCTTCTAAAAGCTACTCATGAGGTATCTGTATAAACATATATAAGAGATAAGAATAACACCTGAAATTTTTCCTGTGTCCATGTGAAGAAGAATTTGCATAAATAAAAGTGGTAGAAGAAGACACATTAATATTGGCTCTTAGTTTTTAATATACATAAAAACAGCAGTAAGAAATAATATCTTCAGAAGATAAAAGGGATATAATCCTGGTCAATGAGGCTATACCATTCACCTTGCAAAGTTACATTAAAACACTAATTTAGGGTTTGGGGCAAGATGGCAGAAACAACTCTCCCTGTTTTTCCCTGCTAAGTACATGTAAATAACCTGTAAACAATATAGTATACATAGTAGGGTAATGGAGGGTGAAAAGATAAAGGTAGACTGGCTAGGGACTCCCAAGACTTGAAAAACATTAGCAGGTTGGCATTTCCCAATTACCCACCCACTGAGAGAAGGCACACCTGACTCCCAGCCCAAAGGCAAAGGCAGACCCCTGGGTTTCCCAACCCAGCAGCAAAAGGTGGTTCAGATAGGTCTTTTCCTCCCCTAGTGATGCTGGTGGGAATTCCACCAATAGCATGTGGCCTGGAGAACTGGCCTGAGAAGCAGACCTACAGAAGTGCTTTCTAACCCCTCAGTCCAGTAGTGGGGCCTGGTGGTATGAAGTGAACCAAGCAGACCAAAAGGACTCTGAAAACTAAATTGTCATTAGAACCACAGCCCACAAAAGTAGAACAGGACCAACACACCAAAACAGCGTGACAGCTTGCTAAAATAGAGTATTTAAATAGGATCCAGAGTCTCCTAACATAATATCCAAAATATCCAAGAGACAAATGAGAATTCCTTCCAATATCAAAAATCAGGAAAATCACAACTTGAATCTGAAACAACAATCAACAGATGCCAACACTAAGATGAATCAAATATTAGAATTATCTGACAAGGATTTTAAAGCAGCTATCAAAATGCTTCAATAAGCAATTACAAATACTCTTAAAACAAATGAAAGAACAGAAAAGCTCACAGAAAATAGTAGGTATTAAAAAAGAACCAAATGGAAATTATAAAATGAAAGTATAATCATAAGGAGTGACATCACCAAGATGGCAACATAGGCCATTCTTAACTTCACTCACTCACACAAGAACACCACCCATTCAAGAACAATACACTACTGAGAGAATCCTAGAACACAAAGGTGAGGCTGAAGTACTTCTCTCACCACAGAGACCAAGAAAGATATCATCAGAAGGGTAAGAGAAGCAGCTACATGCTGACTGCATTGCCCCACCCCAGGCCAGTGCAGTACCACTTAGAAAGGTCTCCAATTCCTATGGTAGGAAAAGAGAACCTAGGGGACAACCAGTGACCCCCACCCAGTATGTGGGTCATTTTTCAGGAGTCCCTACTCTGATCTCATACCACAAGGATTGCAGGGGAATCTACAGGGCTCAACCACCATGAATCTGACTGTGATGGAGAAGTGGGGAGGGACTTGGAACAACCAGCACAGGGGTCTTGGCAGATCAACTTCATACCTGACGTGCCCAAATAGTAATCCTAACCAGTGGATCTGCTCACCTACAGAACCAAGCTAGGGGCTCAGTCTAACCAGGGAACTTGGCAGGGTATATATCTGCCTGATTTGGATCATCAGATGAGGAGTTTTGCCAGCTCTAAAGTCCAATTTTCCCACACCAAGGCAGGGAGCTGAATCACAGCCCCACTTGCTGTGGAGAGTGTCTTTTGGCCCCATCTCACCAGAAGGGTGACAACTCCTTGAAGCAGTGTGGCCCAGCAGTGCTCAAGCCAAGAGGCAGGGGGGCAAAGATGATTGACCCTAAAGCAAAGCCAGTACTAGGCGTGAAGTGTTCCTATGCTATCCACAGGAAGGGGGGTTAATTCACAGCCAAGGTTGAGGGTAGCTCTGGGCCTCTCCCAACCAGAGAAGCTGTTTGAGAAATTGAGAGTAACCAGGAATGGCCCTTCACATTTTCACCCAGGTAAAGAACCTGAAACATTGCCCAACCCACAGCACAGCATGTCTTTAGGACCTATCTGACCAGAAGGGCTGGCAACAACTTGTGGAAGCTGTGTGGCCCAGTGGCACTCAAGTCAAGAGGTAGGCAGGCAGAACCAAGACTTTGCAGGATGAAGTCGGTGGGTCTGTTTGGCCAGGGAACTTGGGGTGTAGGTCATCTTGAGTTAAGGCAAAAAACAAAGAGCGCTACCAGCTTTAGGGCTGTTTCTCCTGCTGTGCCCAGGCAGGGAATCTAATTCACATATCACTACTCATCATTGAATATAGCCTTTAGCCTATTCAACCAGGGAACCTAACCAGAGCACACAGGAAGCTACATAGCCCACTCAACAGCCCTACATACAGTGGCACTTCAACAGAGAGCACACCCCCATGGCTTCCCCAATCTGCAGAGCAAAACTGGTGGCCTCACTTGACCTAGGGAATTAAGTGCACAGTCTGCCCTGATTTAGGTCTCTAAACAATGAGCTGTATATGTCCTGGGTCCCATCCTGCTGCCCTACCAGGGAATGGACATTCATTACTATTACTGAATATATTACCCAGTCACAACCATTTAGGAAACCTCACCAGAGAATCCAGGCAACCGTGAAATCCATCCTATAGCCTCATTTGGGTAGGTAACCAAGCCAGCAGTCCTATCCAACTGTTCTCAGCCACTGACAAAGGCCCCCATCCCCATCCTCAGAACTGAAACAGGTGACTTACCCAAAAACAGATGATAATAGCAGGCCCTACCTGCCCAAGGACATTACCAGCAGACATACCCAGAAACCCAAACTGAACAGACTGATGAAAATCTGACTCTGTCAAAGTTCACTTGTAAAGTCTGGAAGGAGCCTGATTGCTCAGATGTGTAGATACCAACATAGGGAATCAAGGATTACAAAATATCAAGTAAATATGACACCACCAAATGAAATTAATAAAGCTCCTATAACTGACCCTAAAAAAATGGAGATCTATGTACTGTCAGACAAAGAACACAGAATAATCCTCTTAAGGAAGTTTAGTGAACTATAAGAAACACAGACAACTAAATGAAACTAGGAAAATAATCCATGAACAAAATGAGAACTTTGACAAGGACACAGAAACTATTAAAAAAAAAAGACAACAAACAGAATCACAGAGTTGAAAAATACAACAACTGAAAAGTTCAATAGAGAGCTTTAAAAGAAAAATCAACCATGCAGAAGAAAAAAACAGCTACTTGGAAGATAAAAAAAATTGGACACTATCCAGTCAAAGGAGCAAAAACAAGAAAGAATGAAAAAAAGTTAAGAAGGCTTATAGGATTTATGGACCACAGTGAGAAGAAACAATATTTGCATTATGGGAATTTCAGAAGAAGAAAAAGAGAAAGAGACAGAAAGTATATCTAAAGCAATAATGGCTGAAAAATTTCCGAATATGGAGAGAGAAACGGATAGGCAGATCCAGGAGGTCCAAAGGACCCCAAATAGGTTGAACATGAATAGGTCTACACCAAGACATATTATAATGAAATTGTCAAAAATCAAAGATAAACAAAGAATTTTAAGAGCAGCAAAAGAAAAGAGAGGTCATATACAAGGGAACCCCCATAAGACTATAGGTGGATTCCTCAACAGAAACTTTTCAGGACAGGAGAGAAGGGGATGATATATTCAAAATACTGAAAAAAAGTAAATGTGAATCAAGAATTCTATACCAGGCAAAGCTGTGCTTCAGAAACAAAGAAAGGATAAAGACACTGCTGAATAAACAGAACCTGAGGGAATTCATTACCACCAAACATGTCATACAAGAAATGCCAAGGGGAATTCTTTGTGTGGAAGTAAAGGAATGCTAATTAACATCATAAACACAAAACATAAAAAGGTAGTGTAAATCTCACTTGTAATGGTAAATATATACTCACAGTTAGATTCTGCAATATGGTAATAGCGGTGCATAATTCACTTACAACTCTAGTTTAAAGATAATACATAGCAAAAATAATAATACAATAATCTGTTATTACACAATATTAAAAAAATTAAATATTGACAGCAATAGCCTAAATGTGAGGTGGAGGAGAAGTAAAAGTGTAAAGTTTACTGTTCTATTGAAGTTAACTTATTATGAGTTTAAAAAAAGGGTAGTTTAAGATATTTTATGCAAGCTTCATGTAAACCCAAAGGGAAAAATCCTCTTATATTACACAGAAGAACATAACAAAAAAAGTCAAAGTGTACTGATACCAAAAAACATCAAAAACATGAAAATGACAGTATAAGAAATAAAGAACAACAGATCTATAAAACAACCAGAGAACAATACACAAAATGGTAATAATGTCCTTACTTATCAATAATTGCTTTAAATATGAATGGATTAAATTTTCCAATTAAAAGACAAAGAATAGCTGAATGGATAAAAGAACAAGACACACAATATGCTGTCTACAAGAGACTCACTAAATCCTTAAGGACACATACATACTGGGAGTGAAGGAATGGAAAAAGACAGTTCAAGCAAATGTTAACCTAAAAACAAAACAAAACAAGCAGGGGTAGCTATACTTAGACAAAATAGGCCTTAAACTAAAAATGGTAAAAAGAGACAAAGATATTATAAATGATAAAGGGGTCAATACTTCAAGAAGATATAACAAATTGTAAATATTTATATGCCTATCATTGAAACATCTAAATATATAAAGCAAAAAGTAATAGAGCTAAAAGGATAAATAAACCGTAATACAGTAGTTGGGGACTTTATTTCTCTACTTTCAACAATGGACAGATCATCCAGACAGTGAATCAGGAAGGAAATAGTGGATTTGAACAACATTGTAGACCAAATGGACCTAAGACTATACAGAACATTCTATCCAACAATAGCAGAATACACATTCTTTTCAAGTGCAAATGGAACATTTTCTAGGATAGAGCATGTTAGGCCACAAAATAACTCAGCAAATTCAAGAAGACTGAAGTCATGCCTAGTATCTTCTCTGACCACAATGGCATGAAGCTAGAAATCAACAACAAAAGCAAAACAGAAAAATTCATGAATGCATGAAAATTAAACAACACTCTTCTGAACAATCGAGGGACCAAAGAAATTATAAGGGAAGTAAAAATGTTTAAGACAAAGAAAAATGGAAACATACCAGAACTTGTGAATGTTGCAAAAGCAGTTCTAAGAGGGAAGTTCATAGAAAAAATGCCTACATTAAGAAGGAAAAAAGATCTCAAACAACCTACTCTATACCTTAAGAAACTAGAAAAAGAACAAAATGAGTCCGAAGTTAGTGGAAGAAAGGAAATGAAGATGAGAGCAGAAATAACAGAAAAACAATAGAAAATATATTAACCAAAGTAAGAGTTGGTTCTTTGAAAAGATAAAATTGACAAACCCTTAGCTAACCTATCCAAGTAAAAAAAAGAAAGGACCCAAATCAACAAAATTATAGATGATAAAGGAGACATTACAACTGATATCACAGAAATTCAAAGATCATAAGAGCCTACTATGAACAACTGTACACCAACAAACTGGACAATTAAGAAGAAATAGAAAAATTCTTAGAAACATACAACTTACCAAGAGTGAATCAGGAAGAAATAGAAAATCTGAATAGACCAATTAGTAAAATATTGAATCAGCAATAAAAAATTCCCCAACAAAGGAGACTCCAGGAATAGATGGCTTCACTGGTGAATTTTACTAAACATTTACAGAAGAATAAACACCAATCCTTCTCAACCTCTTCCACAAAACTGAAGCAGGTACAACAGTGCCAAACTCATTTTACTAGGCCAGCATTATTCTGATACCACCACCATAAAAAGGCACTACTAGAAAACTATTGACCAACATCCCTGATAAATATAGATGCAAAAATTCTTGATATTAGCAAACTGAATTCAGCAGCACATTAAAAGGATCACACACCATAATTAAGTAGGATTTATCCCTGGGATGCAGGAGGGTGGTTCAACACAGGCAGAAAAAGCATTCAACAAAATTCAGCATCCATTCATGATAAAAACTGAACAAATCAGGCATAGAAGAAACATATCTCAACATAATAAAGGCCATGTATGTCAAGCCCACAACTAACATACTCAATGGTGAAAGGTTGAAAGCTTTTCCTCTAAGATCAGGAACAAGACAAGGGTGCCCATTTTCATCACTTTTTCTCAACATAGTACTAGAAGTCCTTGCTACAGCAATCAGGCAGGAAAAAGAAATAATAGGCATCAGAATTGAAAAGGAAGAAGTAAAACTGTCTTTATGTATAGATGATATCATTTTATATACAAAAAATCCTAAAGACTCAACCAAAAAACTGTTAGATACAATCTATGAATTCAGAAAAAGTGCAAGATACAAACTAATGTACAAAAATCAGTAGCATTTCTATACAATAACAATGAATTTTCTGAAAAAAATAGATCTCATTTCCAACAGCATACAAATAATCAAATAAAATGTCACTATTACCAAAAGCCATATATAAATTCAATGCAATCCCTATCAAGATTCCAATGACATTTTTTATAGAAGTAGAAAAAAATACTCCTAAAATTTATATGAAACCACAGAAGATCCCAGATAGCCAAGGAAATCCTGAGAAAGAAGAACAAATAAGGAGGCATCATACTTTCTGATTTCAAGCTATACTATAAAGCTATAGTCATCAAAACAATACAGTACTGGCATAAAATAGACACAGACCAATGGAACAGAAATAAACCCATATGGTCAACTAATATTTGACAAGGGAGCTAAGAATATTCAATGGAGAAAAGACAGTCTTTTCAATAAATGGTGCAGGAGTAATTGGATACTTACATTAAAAGAATGAAACTGGATCCTTATCTTATACCACTCTCAATAAGTAACTGAAAATGTATTAAAGACTTAGATGTAAGACCTGAAACCATGAAACTCTTAGAAGAAAACACAGGAATAAAGCTTCTAGACATGGGTCTTGGTAATGATTTTTTGGATGAAATACCTAAAGCACAATCAGCAAAAACAAAAATAAACAAGTGGGACTACATCAAACTCAAAAGCTTCTGCACATTAAGACAAACCATCAACAAAGTGAAAGAACCTAAAGAATGGGAAAAATAAATGGAAACCATATATCGAATAGTTTAATATCCACAATGTATAAAGAACTTATAGAACTCCACAGCAAAGAAGAAAATAACACAATTTAAAAATGGTCAAAGGACCCTGAATAGAAATTTCTCCAAAGAAGATTATGAAAAAGCCAACAGGTACATGAAAAGATGCTCAACATCATTAGTCATTAGGGAAATGAAAATTAAAACCACAATGAGAAATCATATCATGCCTATTAGAATGGCTATCATCAAAAAGATAACTAATGCTGGCATAGATATGGAGAAAAGGGAACTTTTGTGCACTTTTAGTGGGACTGGAAATTGGTAGAGCCACTATTGAAAACAGTATGGAAGATCCTCAAAAAGTTGAAAGTAGAACTACCATATAATCCAGCAATTCTATTTCCAGGAATGTATCCAGAGGAAACAAAAACACTAACTTGAAAAGATATCTGCACCCCCATGTTCACAGCGGCATTGTTTATAACAGTCAAGACACAGAAACAACTTAAGTGTCCATCAAGGGATGAATGTATAAAGAAGTTGTGATATATATATATGATGGAATATTATTCACCTATTAAAAAAAACTAGGATATCTTACCATTTGTGACAACATGGGTGGACCCTGAAGGCATTATGTTAAGTGAAATAAGTCAGACAAATAATGTATGACCTCATTTATATATGGAATCTAAAACAAAAAAACAACTGAACATAGAAAATGAGATCAGATTTGTGGTTAGTAGAAGTAGTGTGTGTGTGGGGGTGGCAATTAGAAGAAAGTGGTCAAAAGGTACAAACCTCCAGTTATAAGGTAGATAAATAAGTACTAAGAATGTAACTAGCTAACACTGCTATATAGGAAATTTGTTTAGAGGAAATCCTATGAGTTTTTACCATAGGGAAAAAATTCTTTTTTCTTTTTTCTTTTTATTGTATCTATATGACAAGATGGATGCCAGTTTAACCTGTTAAAATCATTTCACAATTATGTAAATCAAACCATCATGCTGTGCACCTTAAACTTACACGTTGACGTATATCAGTTATTTCTCAATAAAACTGGAAAAAAAGTACAATCCTTGAAATAAACTCACTGAAGGGGAAACAAGGGCAGAATGAATAGGACAAAGGAAAGAATCAGTAAACATGACCACAGAAAAGAAAATAACCCAGTCTGAATGACACAAAGAAAAAAATCAGTTTACAACTACCAAATAATAACACAGTTATGCTCTGGTTGTAATTTATTTGTTTAGATTAGATGGAATTTTACTCTAAATTATTTATTTCCTTTTTCAACCTGTATAGCTTTTCTTAGTAACAGAATATTATAATGAGAGCAAGAACATGGTCAATAATAATCTAAATGATCCCTATTAACATAAAAAAGTAAAACATAACCTATTTTTATTGAACATATATACAAATATAAGAACAGAGAAGCTTCTTTAGTCAAGATACAGTGATCACCTATTGAATGCAAATACTTAAATATCACGTTCATGGTACTGACCTGAAGATACTCACTTACCTGTGAACTAAATCTGGTTTTAGAAGAGTTGCTTGTTGATCAACTCTAACTGGTTGGGATACAGGCTGTAAATAGTACAGAAATAAAACTTTTTATGGTAACAGTAAACTTCAAGCTGATGATGCAATCTGCTATTATTTTAGAAAAAAAGATTGTTAATATTTCATATTTTGGTTACTTCACAAACCAGGCAGGGCATCTGCACTGTATGAATCCTATAGTGTCTATATCGATCCTATTATTGATGCTACTACCAAAAATAAAATTTAACAGTACTAATATTTATGAATATGTTTCATTAAAAAAAGTATTGTTTTATATAATTTTGCTTGTGCTATTTTTCAACAGAAAACACTGACATTCAGTTTCCAGTCTGATTGCAAAACTACTACCAAAAGGAAGAGTTGATGCCATTCCACAAATAGGTAAGTCAATGTCTCAAGCTTTAATGTACTGAGTGGTCTTGCTCTTTCTTTTTCTCTTTTCACTAAGCTACTGCTAACTATCCCTTTGAGGTCTTAGTATCCAGCAGCTGTAACACTGGCTTCAAAGAGAAAAGTTTAAGCCATCTAAGAAAAATTTCAACTATGTTGGAAATCAGTTTTAAACATACATCTAATCCATACTATGCACTGCCTGCCACTGGTGACAGCAGAATGATCTTAAAGTGTAAATATGTCAAAATCCATCATTTCCCTACCCAGTTTAAACTCTCTATGATGGCTCTTCATCTGTAAGGCTAAGTTCCTTTGATTGGTAAATAAAGTCCTCAATGAACTGGTCCCTGCCTCATTCTCTAGCCTCTTCTCTGCTTGAAGCCACACTGAACTGTAACTCCTCTGAATGAGTTGGGCTCTTCCAAATACTGTGACTCTATTTATGTTCCTTCATCTCCATGGACTATTTCAACTACTCCTCAATCTGGTCCGTTTAGCAAATATTTGGATGGAATTACTATATACAAGAAGCCTGTATTACAGTGGGTTCCAGAGAGACCAGCAAAATCACCTTGAAGATGCTTAAAAATATATATACCTAGCTCATATCTTGATTTCTAAACTAAAAGGGATAAATGGAGAAATGACTGATTCCAGCACTGGGGCAAGGAAAGTACAAGATGAGCCTGGATTACCCTGCTACGTCAAAAAGTAAAGAACTGCTCAAAGAATGATGAGAACATAAGAAAAGCAAACAGGAACCAGCTTGAAGGAGTTCCCACTGCCCAAATATGGGACAATTTGGGCATGAAAATAAATAATGATAGTAACAGAATATAAACTATTCAACAAAATAAGAATCCATGAGCTCAAACTGATATAAACAAACAAATAAAGGAGAGCTTTTACAGTGAAAAGCCAACTAATACATATACAGAATGATGAAGTTAGAAAATCATCAATGGATGATAAAACTAGTGAGTCAAATTTGGATGAGGACAGGATATTTACAGTTTTAACATATCTCTCCAAAGATTACTTATTAATTACGAAAGCAAAAACTGGTCACTTTATAGCGGAAGCACTTGGCAGACCCCACCTTAAACAAGTAATCAAATTTAACCTCAGCAATATTGGGACAAACAGACACCACATGCCTCCTAATATGATACACTGAACAAAGAACACAACACTATTTACATGACATTCCTGACAAAAATTCATGATCTAAATTTGAACAAGAGGAAACTTCAAACAAACCCAAATTGAAGGATATTCTATAAAATAACCAACCTTTATTCTTCAAAAATATCAATGTTATGAAAGACAAAGAAGCCCCGAAGAACAGTTCCAGGTTAAAGGAGACAAAAGAGACAACACAACTAAAGGCAATGCATGATCTTCAATTAGATCCTGGATCCAGGGGGACAACTGCCATAAAACACATTATTTGGACAACTGGTAAAACGTTACCATGGATAACAGATTAACTAATAGTATTATATTCATGTTAAGCTCCCTATATTTGGTCATTGTACTGTGGTTAAGAACATGTCCTTGTCTTATACTAAAATATTTGGGGGTAAAAGGGCATCATGTCTGTAACTAGTTCTCCAATGCTTCAGAGGAAAAATCATGTGTGTATCAATGGATAGATGGATGGATGGACAGACTGACCAACCAACCAACCAACCAACAGATCAATAAACTGTAGTACAGTAATATCTTTTATCATGCCCCCTTTATCATATATGTTTAATATCTGACTCCAAGAACTCTGATTCATCTTTGTACTCAGTGCTTCTAAGGCTTCCAATAAATGTTTCAAGGTAAAAAGAAATAAAAAAGAAAATGTAAGACATAAGAAAGGCTGTGCCATAAATGTTCATGATCCAAAATTACCAATCCTGGACATCAGTCCTAAGGTAATAATATAAAGAATGAAAAAAAATACATAATATAAAGTTTGTTTCATTGTAAGTGTTCAATAAATGGTAGCTATCTCTTATCAATAAATGGTAGTACTTTTACTGTGGTATTATAAATAATAAAAACTGACAGCAAAGTAGTTGTCCAGGAGTTAGGTAAACATGAATACTTGTGCTACTGTGTGGCCACTGGAAATTGTAATTGTAAGGGCTAAGTAAAGGCAGAGATTACTTACTAAGTAATGAACCTGTTAAGTAATAATGAATAAAAAAACAGATAACTATGTAATTAAAACCACTTATGCAAATGACAAAAGGCTGGAACACTATAATAAAATCACTTCGTTATGAAAAAAGCATTCTAGAAAATAGAATTTTTCTCATTTTCCTGCTTTTTATAATGTTACTACATACATCATACATTTTATAATTTAAAACTTTCAAAGGATAGCAAACACTAAGTGTATATATAGAAAAATAGCTATTTTCATAAACCACAGGTGGAACTGTAAACTGGTTAGACCTTTCTGAAAGGTAATTTGACAATATATATTAAGTCTTTAAAACCCCAACAATTCTATTTCTAGAAATTTATCCCAAGGAAATAATTAAAGTGTATACAAAGATTTAGCTTCAAGAAGGTTCCTCACAACATGGAATATAGGTGCAAATAACAGAAATATCAGATACTTGTTTCCTTTAATTGCTCCATTAAATAAATAATGATACATCCATACTCCATAAAGGGTATTATGTAGCCCTTGAAAAATGTGCCAAGATATATAAGATAACATTATAAGTGAAAAAAAGATTACAAAAGAGCATGTACAGTATGGTTACATTAAAATTACTTATATATATATATATATATATGCATATGCATATAAAATGGTCTAGAAGAATATACACCAAGGCATTAAACCAGCTTATCTATATTCATCTTGCTTAGGCAATAAGAAAAAACAAATTGGTGTACAGACTGATCAACCCTCAAGTCTGGTAATCTCAGGACAGGTCCCCATTATTTCAATGCACAACATTGTACTAATTTTAGACAAAAGTAAAAATGAAACATTTCATTAAATTAAAAAAAGTCTTCTACAAAAATGGCCCAGAATCTATTTGTAAGTATTAGTTTTGAAACACCTAGAAATATTATGACAGAACTTGATTTGAAGCTCTTACATAAAAAGGCAGATGAACCAACTATTAACCACAATTCTGAGGACCAACACAAAGCAGCATTAATAATCCTGTTAATAATTACAAGCACTTATAAAATGTAATTCCAGACTGGTGTCACAGTAACTATGTTATTTTCCTCTTTACTTAATACCTAGGCTTTGCCAGATTTATGCATCAGGATACCATGTCACTGCTCCATCTTGCTGGACTCTACATAATTCTTTTAAAGTTTCTTTAATACAAACAAGTATTCAGTTGGATACTAGTTAAATTTGTTCTTTGTTGAATATTGTGTGCACGAAAAAAAGAACTCTTCACCTAAGTATTTGCTCTCAATGCTTAAAAAGTGATTATACTAAAGAGTTAATTATCTAACCTATAATTAGAAACTAATCTAATTTATCCAGGAAAAAACCTCAGTATGGGTTGGCTAGGTTGGATGGGGAAGAAGAAGGCAGGAAATGGTATACCGTGCTCATCTCTTCCCCACCCCGACTTTAAAATCCAGAAGAAGACAGGCCCCAATCTGTTTTCTTAATTGGACTTTGATATCTGGTTATCTGAGACCTTGATACCTTGCTAACAAAATTCAATAAAACTAAAGTACCTCTGGACACTTGTATAATGAGGACAAAGCTAAAATATGAAGCAAATCTAGGCTGAGGCTCCATGAGCCACACCATTCTCTCCTCTCTATCTTGGCATTTAAAAATGTTATCTTGAACTCGTTTCTAGGCTGGGATTCCATGGGTCACACACATACTCTCATTTCTATCTTGGCATTTAAAAAATGCTCTCCTGAAACTTGTTCTAGAAACGAGTTTCTTCACATGATACTGTGAGCTCTTTGATGGAAGAAATCACATCTGTAAGATTTATTACAATATTACAAGTGCCTAACCAATACCTGAAACAGGAATAGCTGCTCAATAATGTGTTTTCACTATTATAATATTCTCAGTCGTATTATTTTTATTATTAAAACAAAACAAGCAGTATTTATTGAGCATTAAGTGCTAAGTACTTTATATATATTACTTAAATAAATTCAACCTTTATAACAACCCTAACACTAGGTACTGTTATCTTCATTTTACCAATGAGGAAGCTATATGAGATTATAAATGATGGACGTAAAAACTGAGTCAGTAAAAGAAAATGAATGAATAGGCAGATGACTCCAAAGAGTACTGAGGAGCAGAGACCTCTTATACACACCACAAAGGCTATTCTGTTAGTGTCTGTTAGTCCCTAACCCTTCTATCTCCTTTACTTCATTACTTGTCCTCCTCCCATCAGTGGTTCTTAGCCCTGGAGGCACTTTATAAAACTGAGTAAAGAAGAGGAGGAGGGTAGAAAGGGAGGAGGGAAGGAAGAAAAACAAAAAAGAAAACTGAAGAAAAGAAAATCCAAGCTCATGTACAACATTTTAGAGATTTTTATTCAGTTTTTCTCAAGTGAAGATCAGTAAAACTGGAGTCTTTTTAAATATTTTATAAACTGCCTTATTATTTTATCAACACTATAAAACATGTCTCTCCCATGAAGTGTTTTTTTAACAACCACTATTTATTGAGCACTTACTACATGCCAGGCACTTCTAACATATATTTCATCTAATCATAAAACCTGCAAGATTTTTTCTAACATGGTTAAAAATTTTCCAACATACAGAAAAGTTGAATAATTGCTCAGTGAAAACCCATATATCCACCACCTACAGCTTACGGCATTTTGCTATATTTGCATATCATATATATATCCATCAATCCATCTTATTTTAATGCATTTGGAAATAAGTTGCAAATGTAAGACAGGCATTTTAAAACTTTTCACAAATGAAAAGAATCAAAGCTAAAGTAAAATTAAATAACTTTCTTCAAATCACACAGTAAATAATTCAAGGAGTCAGAGTTCAAACTCAGGTCTAACTAAAGACACAAACTGGCTCAAGCCTATATGTATGCTATATATTCCTGTTTAAGTGTGAAATTTTTGCTAATTTCATTAAAATTATCACTGTGTGTGATGCCCACTTCCATATTTTTATATTTATAAAGAACCTTTCCTCTATAAAGTCACTGTTTATTTAAGCACAAGTCTTGACCAAGCCAAAATTCTGAATAATGAAATTTACCATAAGAAATAACTCATCCATAGCAGTTCCTTGGATAAACACACATAATGACACCCAGACTGTTAAACAAGCAGAAAAAAAAAGATTAAAACACACCAGCACCAAAAAGACTGACAGGCAAGAGTGATAGAAACTAGGAAGATGTTTCATTAATTATAAGGCCGGTATAACTAGATCAAAGAACAAAATTTACCTGGACTTCACTCCAGGGTCTCCTAGGAATTACACCATGAAAGAGAACTAACTGAAGAGAAACTTATACTTCATACTTTTGCCCTAATATCTGCCTCCAGTTAAGTTTATCAAGGGTCTTTATCAACTAGCAAATTGATTACGCACTGTTCTTATCTCAGCCCTCCAAGCTTAATACAGCTATTTGGAGAGAGCAACTAATATATATATATTTTAATGGCAGGAGTGAGAATGTATATTGCATGAAAAGAAGGGGACTGGCTGAGCCATTTGGCATTCTGGGAGTTAGAATCCCTACAAGTAAAGTCAAATCAGCAAGGATGTAGAAAGGAAAAATTTTAGTAGCCATGCATGTTAGAGATTGTAGTCTTTAATATATTTGGTTATTATAACATTAAAGAACTCATTATGGGGGTAAAAGTAAACCACACCTCAGTACAGAAGTACAACAGATCACCATCTAGTAATACACAAGAAGTGTACATCTCCTTGTCCTCAAGCTGTAAACCTGTGAAAGAATTTAATCACCACTCAGGAAGACAACAGAAGTAAAAGAAAATCTATACAAAATAAGAGTTAGGCAGGGAGTCTGGATCATATAAAGCTTTCAGGTGATTAAGTATAGTATTGTAACTTTTACTATGAGTGAGAGGATCAATGGAAGGTTTTAGGTAGAATTGAGACATGACCTGAACTGTATTTTAAAAGGATCACTTTGTTTTCTATAAGGAGAAAAAGATTATAAGGGAGGAAAGGCAAAAGGAAGAACAACAATTAGGAGGCAGGGGGCTGAAGGTGGTGGAGTAGGAAGGCAAGACGGAAACCTTCTCCCACACACACACCAAGGAAGAAACTAAAGAAAATACAACTAAACCTGAAAACGACCTGAAGACTGCAGAACAGACCACCTACACCTGGGGAAGAAGAAAAGACCACACAGAAAAGGGTAAAGTGGCAGAGCAGTGATCAAGCAGTACCGAAGCCCTTCTCCAATCCCAGCCCATAGCTGGGATAAGGAGGAAAGAAGCAGTAAGGGGATAGGAGCCCAGGAATTCTGCACACCTGGCCCTGGAGATCTGCTCTGGGAACACAAGTCCACATTGCACTGGGTTCTGGTGATTACCGGGAACAGACACCAGAGACAGTTGAAACACTGGAAGCTGAGACACTAGCCACCTGTGAAGGACATGAATAATCCACTGGACCCCTCAGAACAAACACAAAGGCAGCAGTTTGGGACACTTGACAGTACTGGGAGAGGAGCCAGAGGGGCGAAGATTGGATGGAGCTATCTCTGCAGGAGAAAAGGCAGATGGATGATACATCCCTAGTCCTCCCTTGGCCCAAGAGGTAGGGCATTCTTGGGGGCCTCAGATGCTCCATCCTCCTTGGTGGTGGCTCAGCTCCAGGCGCTTCACTGGGCACCACCAACACACAGGCCCAATCAGCCCAAGAGTGTCAGACTTTGCTGCCTGGCAGACAGAGGGAGACAATCCCAGCTTTCACAACCTGTTTCAGGCCAACTAGGCAGGTGCCTGAAGGAGCCACCTCTAAGAGCTCCTTCCTCCACATGGGTGGCTAAGCTAGGTGCTGTGCATTTCACTGATGCTAGAGGGCACCTGCAAGACTTACTGCTGCAGCAGCCGCGTGCCACTGCAGCACTACTAGCTGTCTCTGAGGCCAGCATGGACTCCCCATAACACCACTTGCTACCACCACTTGCACATGTGCCTGCATGCCCCCTCAATGCACATGTTGCACTACCTCTGTGAGCTGGTGTGACCTCCCACCACACAATTCACTGCCACTGTGGCATGCCTACACAATACACAGCTTACTGCCACTGCCAAGCTCCCAGATGCTCTGCAACACTGAGGACTTGCCACTGCTGGGAGCCCCTGCACCCTACCATTGTGCAACTTGCTCTGCAACTGCCCTGCCCACCCTGTTAACCCTGCAGCACCATCATCACTGCAAGGCAGACAGAGGGTGGCCCTGCCAACAAGGTTCCCATCAGAAACCCGTGCTCTGATCACATAGGCTGAGGCAAACTATCAGCCTCAATAGACTGAGATAAACCACTCATGACAGTCAGACAGAAAGGTGACACTGCCTATTGTGTACCAACAGCAACTGGACTCCACATCAAAGGAGAAGCAGGCACTAGAGAGGAAAGAGTACTGAGCTTCTGGGCATCACAGGACTCCTTCTTCATAAAGCAATTATTCTCTAGATTAGGAGGCATACCAAATCCATCTAATAGAAAGTAACACATAAAAGCTGACAAAAAGAGGACGCAAAGAAATATGTTCTTTAAAAAATCAACAGAATAAGACACCAGAAAGAGGACTAAATGAAATGCAGATCACCAATCTCGATAAAGATTTCAAAGTTAAAGGCATAAATATGCTCACTGATGTGCAGACATGTATTAAGATCCCAGGGAGGACTTCAACAAAGAGAGACAAGAGCTGAAGAATACAATAACTGAAATGAAACACACAGTGCAGGGAATGAGTAACAGATTGTTGCAAGTAGAGAAGACAATCAATAAGATGGAAATGGAGAATAGGAACACAACGAAGCTGAGGAACAGAGAGAAAAAAGGATCTCTAGGAATGAAATAATGATAAGAGAGCTGTGTGACCAATCCAAATGAAACAATATTTGAATAACAGGGGTACAAAAAGGAGAAGAGAGACAAAGGGATAGAAAGTCTCTTTGAGGAAGTAATTGCTGAAAACTTCTCCAATTTGGGGAAGGAAATAAGACACTTAGATCATGGAAGCACAGAGAGCCCCTAACAAAAGAACCCCAGAAAGACAAACCAAGAGATATAATAATTAAAATTGCAAAGACAAAGGATAAGGAAAGAGCACTGAAAGCAACCAGAGAAAGAAAAAAGATTACTTAATAAGGAAAACTGCATCAGGTGATCAGCACACTTCTCAGCAGAAATGGTACAGGCCAGAAGGGAGTGGCATGAACTATTTAATATATTGAAGCAGAAGGACCTTCAGCCAAGAATCTACTATCCAGCAAGATTATCATTCAAATTTAAAGCAGGGATTACACAATCTGCAGATAAAGAGGCTCAAAGACTTTATAACAAATAAACTAGTACTACAGGCTATGTTAAAAGTACTACTATAGATGAAAATGTTCCTAAGGTGAAATAGTTCCTACCAGCAAAAATAAGCCCACAGTAAAGACAGTAGACCAAGTAATTACCATGCAAGTATGAAATTAAAACAAAATAAAAGTTAAAAATCGAGCAAGGGTTACACAAAAAGTGCAGATTATGACTTCTGATATATAAAGTATGGAGGAGGAAGAAGAAAAAAGTACTTTCAGACTATATTTGAAATAGAGCAATCAGCAACTTAGTAACAACTGTTATATAGTCAGGAAGCTAGCCTTGAAATCCCTAAAGACTCTACCAAAAAACTATTGAGGCAGGTGTTAGTGGGAAGCAGGCAGAGAGAGCCCCAGTAATGTAAAGTCACTGTCAAGGCTTGGCACTAAACAAAAAGCCTCATCCTGGACATCTGGGAAAATTCAGCCTGGAAAAAAGAAAGTTTTTCTTTCCTTTGATCCATCCTACCTCAGCCATAGCAACAAGCCCCAGCCAATCACGTAAATTCCTCAGTACTTCTGCTTATAAACCCTAGACATTGCAGCCCTAATGGCATCCTCCCTTGGAGCCCTGCTCAATTAGCAGGGATCTTTTTCATTCCTTTCAACTCCTCATTAAAAACTCTGATGGTTGCTCTGTACTCTTGTCTGCTGGCTTTATTCATCATCGCTTCTGAGACATGATCCTGGGAAAAAGAGCACCTCCACTGGTAACACTATTAGAATTACTAACTGGATTCAGCAAAGTTGCAGGATACAAAATTAATCCACAGAAATCTGTTGCATTCCTATATACTAACAACAAATCAGCAGAAAGAGAAATGAGGAAAACAATTCCATTTACAATTGCATCAAAAGAATAAAATACCAAGTATAAGCCTAATCAAGGAAGTGAAAGGTAGTCTGTAAACTATAAGACTGAGTGGAATTCTATCCTGGGTTCATGGGTAGGAAGAATTAATATTGTCAAAATTGCCATCCTGCCTAAAGCAATTTACAGATTCAATGCACTCCCTATCAAAATTCCAACAGCATTTGTCAATGAACTAGAAAAAGTAGTTCTTAAATTCATATGGAACTATAAAAGACATGGAATAGCCATACCAATCCTGAGAAAGAACAAAGCTATGGGGATTTCCCTCCTTGACTTCAACCTCTACTACAAAGCTACAGTAATCAAAATAACATGGTATTGGCACAAGACAATAACACAGTATTCCCATAGAAATGAAACAGAATAGAGAGCCCAGATATAAATGCAAGCATATATGGTCAATTAATATATGATAAACAAGCCATGAATATACAATGGGGAGAAGACAGTCCCCTCAATAACTGGTGTTGGCAAAACAGGACAGCAACACACAACAAAATGAAATTGGATTACTGTCTAACTCAACACAAAAGTAAACTAGAAATGGATCGAAGACCTGAATGTAAGCAAGAAAAACCATAAAACTCTTAGAAGTAAATATAGGTAAAAAACTCTTTAACATAAGTATGAGCACTTTTCATGCAAACGTCTCTTCAGGCAGGGGAAACAAAATAAAAAATGAACAAATAGGACTACATAAAGTGAAAAGGCTTCTGTACAGCAAAGGACACGATCAGCAGAAGAAAAAGGCAACCTAAAATATGGGAGAATATACTTGTAAACAATTTATCCAATAAGGGGTTAACATCCAAACTAATAAAGAGTTCATATGCCTCAACATCAAAAAAACATAACCTGATTAAAAAATGGGCAGAGGACCTGAATAAACATTTCTCCAAAGAAGAAATACAGATGGCAAACAGGCACATGAAAAGATGCTCCACATTACTAATCATTAGGGGAATGCAAATCAAAACTACAATGAGGAGGGGCGGAGAAAAAGATGCCAGAGTAGGAAGGCAAGGTGAAACCTCCTCCCCAAAACTCATAAAACACAAAAATACAGCAAATACAACTCAATCTGAAAATGATCTGAAGATTGTAGAACACCCTAACTACATCTGGGGAAGAAGAGAAGACCTCACAGAAAAGGGTAAAGTGGCAAAACCAGATCAAGTGGTACCCAAACCTGACCCCCACCCCACCCCACAGGTAGGAGAAAAGAATAGAGCTGGGGGTGGGAAGGAGTCTAATATGGCTGAAAAGTTGAATCTGGTGATCTTCTCTAGGAGCATGAGCCCAAATTATATGGTGTTCTGGTGATTAGCAGGGCTGGACAACAAGGACAGGTAGAACACTCAGGGAGGCTGAGATCCTAGCTGCTTGTGGAGAACAGGCATGCTCCACTGATCCCCCTGAGGAAAAAGCTAAGTGGGCAGTTTGCAAGACTTCCCAACAGTGGGAAGGGTGCCGAAGGGGTAAGTGTTGGATGGAGCTCTCTTCTCAGGCAGGTGGACGAAACCTGACCAGCTTGCCCTTGGCACAACAGATCGGGAACTCTTGTGAGCCCCAGACGTTCCAATCCCCTTCCAGGCAATTCAGCCCGAAATCTCATCCTTTTGCATGTGGTAGGCAGCAACCACTTCACCAAGCAGTAGTGTCAGACGTTGCTGCCTGCTAGGCAAAGGGAGACCCTACCAGGTTTCTCAGCTCACTTTCACCCAACCAGAGAAGTGCCTACAGGAGCCAGTCCTAAGAGCTCCTTCCTCCCTGTGGGTGTCCAAGATCGGTGCTGTATGTTCAGCCTTGGCAGAGCTCCACATCAGAGAGCCCACCCCATTAACCCTGCAGCCCAGCCATTGCTGCAGTCCAGGAACAGGACAGACCCGCCCAGAGAAACTCCAGCAGAAACTTCTGTACTGACCACAAATGCATAGCCAAATCAAACTGCCCACAGAGACTGAGAACACTACAGCTAGAAGGAAAGGCAGAACCACACACTGCTGGCCAACAGCTGGGGCTCCTAAACTAGGAAGTAGAAAGTCTTGAGCTTCTGGGCACTAACGGTGCCTCATTCAAAAACCTATTCCGAGGAACTTCCGGGAAGATGGCGGCGTGAGCAGGAAGGCAGAAATCTCCTCCCAACACTATATTTATCTACAAAAATACAGCAAATACAACTATTCCTAAAAGAGAGATCAGAAGACACAGGAAAGCGCACAGCATGCAGCTACACCCGAGAGGACTCGGCACCCCAAGAGGCGGTCTTAAAGAGCCCAGCTGATATGTGGCAACTACCACCGATCACTTACATAGCCATGAAAAGACAGAGGAATATGGTTCAGACCAAAATCAACCAGACAACCCCAGAGAGGGAGCATGAAGGGATGGAAATGCACAGTCTTCCTGAAAAAGAATTCAGAACAAAAGTCATAACCATGCTGATGGACCTACAGAGAAATGTGCAAGAGCTGAGGGAGGAAGTGAGGGAAGTGAGGAAAGACAATGCAGAAATCAGACAAGCGATCGACGGGCTTAACAGCAGACTGGATGAGATGCAAGAGACTGTTAATGGAATAGAAATCAGAGAACAGGAATACAGAGAAGCTGAGGCAGAGAGAGATAAAAGGATTTCTAAGAATGAAGGAATATTAAGAGAACTGTATGACCAATCGAAACGGAACAATATTTGCATTATAGGAGTACCAGAGGAAGAAGAGAGAGAAACAGGGATAGAAAGTGTCTTTGAAGAAATAATTGCTGAAAACTTGCCCTTGCTGGGGAAGGAAATAGTCTTGCAGTCCACCGAAACCCACAAATCTCCCAACACAAGGGACCCAAGGAAGACAACACCAAGACACATAATAATTAAGATGGCAAAGTTCAAACATAAAGACTGAGTATTAAAGGCAGCTAGAGAGAGAAAAAAGATCACCTACAAAGGAAAACCCATCACACTATCATCAGACTTCTCAACAGAAACCTTACAGGCCAGAAGAGAATGGCATGATATATTTAACGTTATGAAACAGAAGGCCTCGAACCAAGAATATTGTATCCAGCACGATTATCATTTAAATATGATGGAGGGATTAAACAATTTCCAGATAAACGAAAGTTGAGAGAGTTTGCCTCTCATAAACCACCACTACAGGATATCTTAAAAGGACTGCTCTAGATGGAAGCACACCTAAGGCTAAAAAGATGTCACCAGAGAAAATAAAATCATAGCAAAGAAAGCAGACCATCCAAATACTAACTAAAGGCAAAGAATAAAACACCTAGTATATGAAGAATGGAGGAGGAAGAATAAGAAGGGAGAGAAATAAAGAAACATCAGACTGTGTTTACAATTACTTAACAAGAAAGTTAAGTTAGATTGTTAGATAGTAAAGAAGCAACCCTTGAACCTTTGGTAACCACGAATCTAAAGCCAGCAATGGCAATAAGTACATATCTATCAATAATCACCATAAATGTAAATGGACTGAATGCACCAATCAAAAGACACAGAGTAACAGAATGGATAAAAAAGCAAGACCCATCTATATGATGCTTACAAGAGAATCACCTCCAATCCAAAGATATACACAGACTAAAAGTGAAGGGATGGAAAAAGATATTTCATGCAAACAACAAGGAGAAAAAAGCAGGTGTTGCAGTACTTGTATTAGACAAAATAGACTTCAAAACGAAGAAAGTAGCAAGAGATAAAGAAGGACATTACATAATGATAAAGGGGTCTGTCCAACAAGAAGATATAACCATTATAAATATATATGCACCCAACACAGGAGCACCAGCATATGTGAAACAAATACTAACAGAATTAAAGGAGGAAATAGACAGCAATGCATTCATTTTAGGAGACTTCAACACACCACTCACTCCAAAAGGACAGATCAACCTGACAGAAAATAAGACACAGAGCCACTGAACAACACACTAGGACAGATGGACCTAACAGACATCTACAGAACTCTACACCCAAAAGCAACAGGATACCCATTCTTCTCAAGTGCACATGGAACATTTTCCAGAATAAACCACATACTAAGCCACAAAAAGAACCTCAGTAATTTCAAAAATATTGAAATCCTACCAACCACCTTCTCAGATAACCAAGGTATGAAACTAGAAATAAATTTTAGAAAGAAATAAAAAAGGCTCACAAATACATGGAGACTTAACAACATTCTCCTAATTAATCAATGGGTTAACGACCAAATCAAAACAGAAATCAAAGAATATATGGAGACTAATGACAACAACAACACAAAGCCACAACTTCTGTGGGACGCAGCAAAGTCATTTCTAAGAGGAAAGTATATTGCAATCCAGGCCTACTTAAAGAAGGAACAACATTCCCAAATGAATAGTCTAAAGACAAATTACTGAAATTGGAAAAAGAAGAACAAATAAGGCCCAAAGTCACCAGAAGGAGGGACATAATAAAGATTAGAGAAGAAATAAATAAAATTGAGAAGAATAAAACAATAGAAAAAAAATCACTGAAACCAAGAGCTGTTTCTTTGAAAAAATAAACAAAATAGATAAACCCAGAGCCAGACTCATTAAGAGAAAAAGAGAATCTACACACGTAAACACAATCAGAAATGAGAAAGGAAAAATTACGACGACGGACCCCACAGAAATACAAGGAATTATAAGAGAATATTATGAAGATCTATATGCTAACAAGCTGGAAAACATAGAAGAAATGGACAACTTCTTAGAAAAATACAACCTTCCAAGAATGACCAAGCAAGAAACAGAAAAACTAAACAGACCAATCACCAGCAACGAAATTGAATCGGTAATCAAAAAACTACCCAAGAACAAAATCCCCGGACCTGATGGATTCACCTCTGAATTCTACCAGACATATAAAGAAGAAGTAACACCGATTCTCCTTAAAGTTTTCCAAAAAATAGAAGAGGAGGGAACACTTCCAAACTCATTCTATGAAGCCAGCATCATTCTAATACCAAAAACGGGCAAAGACCTCACCAAAAAAGAAAATTACAGACCAATATCTCTGATGAACCTAGATGCAAAAATACTTAACAAAATATTAGCAAACCGAATTCAAAAATACATCAAGAGGATCGTACACCATGATCAAGTGGGATTAATCCCAGGGATGCAAGGATGGTACAACATTCAAAAATCCATCAACATCATCCACCACATCAACATAAAGAAGAACAAAAACCACATGATCATCTCCATAGATGCTGAAAAAGCATTTGACAAAATTCAGCATCCATTCATGATTAAAACTCTCAACAAAATGGGTATAGATGGCAAGTACCTCAACATCATGAAGGCTATATATGACAAACCCACAACTACCATCATACTTAATGGCGAGACGCTGAAAGCTTTTCATCTAAGATCAGGAACAAGACAGGGATGCCCACTCTCCCCACTTCTATTCAACATAGTACTGGAGGTCCTAGCCACAGCAGTCAGACAAAACAAAGACATACAAGGCATCCAGATTGGTAAAGAAGAAGTCAAATTGTCACTATTTGCGGATGACATGACATTGTACATAAAAAACACTAAAGATTCCATTCCAAAACTACTAGAACTAATATCTGAATTCAGCAAAGTTGCAGGATACAAAATTAACACACAGAAATCTGTTGCTTTCCTATACACTAACGATGAACTAACAGAAAGAGAAATCAGAAAAACAATTCCATTCACAATTGTATCAAAAAGAATAAAATACCTAGGAATAAACCTAACGAAGGAAGTGAAAGACCTGTACTCTGAAAACTACAAGAAACTCCTAAGAGAAATTAAATAGGACACTAACAAATGGAAATGCATCCCATGCTCTTGGCTAGGAAGAATAAATATTGTCAAAATGGCTATATTACCTAAGGCAATCTACAGACTCAATGCAATCCCTATCAAACTACCAACACCTTTCTTCAATGAACTGGAACAAATAATTCTAAAATTCATATGGAACCACAAAAAACCCCTAATAGCCAAAGCAATCCTGAGAAGGAGCAATAAAACAGGGGGAATTACGCTCCCTGACTTCAAGCTCTACTACAAAGCCACAGTAATCAAGAAAATTTGGTATTGGCACAAAAACAGACCCACAGACCAGTGGAAAAGAAGAGAAAATCCAAACATTAACCCAAACATATACAGTCAATATTTGATAAAGGAGCCTTGTATATACAATGGAGAGATGACAGCCTCTTCAGTAGCTGGTGTTGGAAAAACTGGACAGCTACATGTAAGAGAATGAAACTGGACTACTGTCTAGCCGCATACACAAAGGTAAACTCAAGGTGGATCAAAGACCTGAATGTAAGTCATGAAACCATAAAACTCTTAGAAAAAAACATAGGCAAAAATCTCTTGGACATAAACATGAGCGACTTCTTCATGAACATATCTCCCGGGCAAGGGAAACAAAAGCAAAAAATGAACAAGTGGGACTATATCAAGCTGAAAAGCTTCTGTACAGCAAAGGACACCAT
>JAVSCE010000139.1:0-15651 GCA_032199065.1 Smutsia gigantea
GAGGGAAATCAAACATGAGATATGGGAAGTTACTTCAAACCAGAACAACTAATGTTTGGACAGTATTGCCCCCAGGAAAAAAATAGCTCCTGCCCATCAGGAGAAGTCAGGTCGGGCATTATTTCAGTGAAATGAATCTTAATGAAAATTTAACATGAAGGTATCGGGAATATGAGAAGTTCTTTTGATTTGCAACAACTTACATACACACACACACACACACACACACACACACACACACACACACACACATATATATATAATCAAGACATTTAGTAAGTTCTAAACTATAAGTTTAGCTGGTAGAAATAAAAGAAAAAATAATATATATACACGTATGTGTGTATATGTATGCATATGTGTAGATAATCCACAGATATATCCATCTATATCTCTATCTACACATCTATATATGAAAGTTATGTGGATTAAAACAAAAAATATATAGAATAGTACATTCCCTCAGTTTTCTATTAAACGTGATCTTCAGTTAGGGTGACCATACAAACTAAGCATCCTAAGAGGCCAGTTTTGAGAGTGAAAGAACCTTAATAATTACACAGGACAATAGCTATACCCTGGGACTGTCCTGGGCAAACCAGGATACATGGGCATCTTAATTTTGATAAAGTTCATGGACAACTGCAAGATTTCACAAAGCAAAAATCAGATGAACAATATAAAATATGTCTCCTTTAGTAAAGTTAAAAAAAAAAGATTTTAAGAAATGGATTGTAAAAATCCACAAAAGATTTGGTCCATATGTGGCAACATACTATTAAACAAAGGACATAAATTAAAAAATGAATAGTGAAGTATTAGAATATGGAATGAGTCTATTTTAAGCCTATTTTATAAGAGGACTAGAAGCTTAAATTAATATTTTCTTTAAGAAAGCCAATCTTAGGATGCGGAGAAAGGGGAACCCTCCTATACTGCTGGTGGGAATGTAAATTAGTTCAACCACTGGGGAAAGCAATATGGAGGTTCCTCAAAAAACTAAAAATAGAAATACCATTTTTAGGAAATTCCACTCTTAGGAATTTACCCAAAGAAAACAAGTTCTCATATTCAAAAAGACATATGCACCCCTATGTTTATTGCAGCGCTATTTACAATAGCCAAGATATGGAAGCAACCTACGTGTCCACCAGTAGATGAATGGATAAAGAAGAGGTGGTACATATACACAATGGAATACTATTCAGCCATAAGAAGAAATCAAATCCTACCATTTCCAACAACATGGATGGAGCTAGAGGGTATTATGCTCAGTGAAATAAGCCAGGCAGAGAAGGACAAGTACGAAATGATTTTCCTCATTTGTGGAGTGTAACAACGAAGCAAAACTGAAGGAACAGAACAGCAGCAGACTCACAGACTCCAAGAAGGGACTAGCGGTTACCAAAGGGGAAGGGTGGGGGAGGGAGAGAGAAGGGGAATGGGGGGTATTATGATTTGCGCACATGGTGTGAGGCGGGTCATGGGGAAGACAGTGTAGCACAGAGAAGATAAGTAATGACTCTGTGGCTTCTCACTACACTGATGGACAATGACTTCAGTGAGGTATGGGGGGGACATGATAATATGGGTGAATGTAGTAACCACATTGTTTTTCTTGTGAAACCTTCATAAGAGTGTATATCAATGATACCTTTATAAAAAAAAAGAAAGCCAATCTTACTAAAAATGTACGCCGACCCCATACAGACATTTCTGCACCACAGTCTCTAGTACCACTTATTTTTTTCCTAGGAAACATTTGTACAAAAACAAAATTTAGATCCTCCTGCTTCTACTGTTCCACCTAAAAGAATAATTCTCCATTATTAGCAATACACGTAATACTATCTCCACAGCGACCAGTGTGATTGCAGTGTCACAAAAGCAGGATAATGAAGTGAAAAACAAGCTGATGGGAGTAATGTAGAGGGAAAAACACTTCCACACAGACTTGGGAAATAACCACACAAACACACAAAAGGGAAAACTTGCTAAAAAGAACCCTTTTGAGGTTGCTATAATCAGTTGCTACTATGCTTTTAAGACACTTGAGTATGCAAGGGGGTAAAAGTTTCAAAATGGCAAATTGTATGGAGTAACTGCAGATGACATCACCCAAAGAACTCAGGTGGGAGAGAGATGAGGTTTCTGAAATAGATGGGAGATGGTTTCCACAGGCTTCCTCATGTGGCTCTCAAGAAAGGTCCAGGGTTCAAGTGAAATGTCCAAGAAAGGAGTGCTAGAGTTGAGACCAGAGTTAAGCAAAGCTTTTAAATCAACCTCTGGCAACCGGTAGGGTGTGGGAGAGGGGAGGAGAGGGAGGAGCAGGTGAGGAAGGACCGAGAGGGAGAGGAGGGGTTGGGGAGAGGGAGAGAAAGGGGGCAATGCTGGGCAAAAGAACAGCCTCAGCCCAGGCAAGGCAGCGGCTGCAGAAGGCAGAGGGCAGCAGACGCAGAATCAGGAAACCTGGGCTCTTCATTGGCCTCTGTCGGATACAACACAGGGGTAAAGAGTACATGCAATAAAAGCAGTATTTGAAAAGTACTCAACTCTTAACTCAGAAAACATGTGAGTGCCTGCAACCATGCTATGAAATTTTAAGTATAAATTTTGCTGTCAAGGAGCTCACTCCAGAAGGAACATACTTCAACAGAAAACCATTATGACAATATGGTAGTCCAGTGACAGAGAAAGTCTGAGTGATCTGGAGCACAGAGGAGACACTGAAAGGGGTGAAACAGAGAAGGGGAAGGTGAGAAAAGCTCCCTGCAGGGGATACTGGAGGTCAATTCACTTCTTCCTTAAATCACTCCTATAAAAGGATTCCACGAGATCACCACTTAAAGGAATCCTCCACACTAGAACCCAACCAGCATTGTGTTCTTACCCAACTCTTCAAGAACTTAGAGTGGAGCTGATGACTCTGTCCTGCTTTAAACACTTCATTCCCTTGGTATCTGGAATACGCTCTTCCGGTCCTCCTCCTACCTCACTGGGTACTCCATGGTCTCCTCTACTAACTCTGCTATTGCTCAGGACCTGATCTCTGTCTCTCTTCTATTCCTACAAAAACACCCAAGTGACTCTAGATCTCCCATAATTTATATATCACTTGTGTGGACAACTCTGCCCTGATCTCATCTGTGAATGCAGGTCTTCCAATCACCACTATTTGATGTCAACCTCCATTAGCATGACTAACAGGCAACCCACACTAACCAATGGCCAAAACAAAACTTCACTCCCTACAACCCTCTCACCCACCAAAACCCTAGGAGTCCTGCTTGATTTCTCCTACTCTCTCATGTCACCCATCCAAACCTAATCATAAGTCTTGCTGAGTCTATCTCCAACCTCTTGAATCCGTCCACTGCTCTCCATCTCCAGTAATGCCACCCCATTCCAGGCCACCTCAGTTCACATGCAGCAGACTGCCAATAGTGTCATAACTGATCTCCTTGTTTCTACTCTTCCTCCCTTCTCCCCCATTCCCCGCCCAGCAGGCAGAGTCGGCTACACATGTAAATCACATCATGTCCCTCTCCTTAGATCACTTCACAATGCCTTATCATTGCATTGGGAATAAGACTCCTCCTCCTTTCAAAGTCTGCAAGCCCTATACAGCCTGGTCTGTCCTGTCTGCCCGGCCACCTTCTTTCACCTCTCTCTCCTGCTCAGACATTGCAGCCACACCATTCCCTGTGGAACCCAGCGCTTTCCTTCCCCAGGCTGATGCACGTACTCTTTTCTTTGCTGGCTCCTTCTCACCCTTCACATCTCAGTGCAAGTCTGACCTCTTCCCACAAACTTTCCTGACTGTGCTAGAGCAGGATTGGCCAGTCCCTCTCTATATCACCATATTTCAAAGAACTACTCCAAATCTGAAATTTTCTTAATTTATTGGTTTAAATTGCATAATATCCACTTGGACTCCCTTTACAGCCCCTTTTCCTCTCTCAACACATAAACTCAGGCAATCTCCATTAGGGAGGGTAGAAACCTTAACTATCATTCACTGAATCCCAGAATCAAGAATAAAGTCTAGCACACAGGAAATGCTCAAAAATTGTGTTGAATGCATTAAGCAATTTCAGAAGGCACTGAGGAGGCCTTGGGACTGTCTCAGCCATCTGTGTAGTGTGGGGATTTGAATAAGGCAATACATTTATGAAATCCAAAGCAACCTATCTCGAGAACATAGTGAAAACACTGGTTTACCTAGTGGCTGGGGGGAGTTTTTGCTATGAAAACCTTCCTAAACCCTTCAGCTATCTGTGCGCCCCCATCCCCCACAGAACTGCACTGTCCCCTTCCTGCCCTCCACTTGCCTCCTGTCTGCTCCTCCCCTCCCCCGGCTCCCTTCCGCCCTCCTCTCTTATAGTGTGTCTGTGTCTTCTTGCATTCTAATCTTATCTTTTCCTGGCATGCTGATATCTGATATCTAGTAATGATTTCTCTGATGTAGGTTTTACAGTGGCCTTTTCCCCAAATGGTCACAGTAAGTAATTGAACAAGAGCACAAATTAGTAAACATTAGACATATAAGCAGGACAAGGCCAGGATGAATGGTGGTGGGCAAACGGGTAGATGGTGAGGTGACAGATGAGAGTAGTCAGATGTGGTGAGGCTCCAGGGCTGAATC
Organism: Smutsia gigantea; assembly: GCA_032199065.1. NCBI lineage: Eukaryota > Metazoa > Chordata > Mammalia > Pholidota > Manidae > Smutsia > Smutsia gigantea. The sequence goes on from JAVSCE010000139.1 coordinate 4,646, forward strand.
AGGCCAGGTGCTGCACACTGTGTCATAGCTCACAAAGGCATATGGGCATCATCTTCCATATAAACATGAATCTAATAATCTCAATGTTTCATTTCTAGGCTGAGACACACCTGCTGGCATCACAATTCACAAACTCACATTACAGATAACCTTAGAGAGACGTTTCACTGTACTATCCACCCTGTTCATTCATTCTAGCAAAAGGCACCAGAACCAGTTTTCTCTGGTGCTTACAAAAGTGACTCCAAGAAATAAGTCAGTTTTTAAATACAGTACACCAGTCATTGGATGGCAGCTATGAAGGGATTATTCTCAGATTCATGCAGGGTATTGTTCTTTAAGGATAAGGCTGGTCAGAGCTATTAAGCACTTGAAATGTGTCCATCCAAGCTGATATATGCTCTAAGTGCAGAATACACACCAGATTTTGAAGATTCAGAAAAAATTTCAGGAACTTTTATATCCATTATAATTGATAACATTAAATGACATTGTGATATATTGGGTTACATAAAATATGTTCTTAAGGTAAATTTCACCTGTTCATTTTTACTTTTTGTAATGTGGCTATTGGAAAAAATGGAATTACATATGTGACTATCATGTATGGCTCATGTGATATCTCTGCTGCACAACACTGGGTTCTTAAGGGATGGTTACCTCCTGGGGGACAGGTCAGCACATTAGTTCAGGGGCTGGTCTTTGTAAACTCAGAAACTATTTCATCAGTTCCTCCAGGAGGGATAAGCTCCAGGGCTCTGACTTATACTTACAAAAGATGCAACAGAAAATACCAATCTATAATTTATTATTTATGGTTAGGAGGCAGGACAGATACCTTCTGGTACTAGTGAAGATGGTTTGCTTGGCCATTCACATGGAGATACTGGCAGGGAAAAACAAACTTTTGACCAAGAACTGCTCGATGAGGATGAAATGCAAGCAAGTCAGAATCCTGTGCAAGCACTGCACCCACAGGGCCAGGGATCAAGACGTTTCTAGACTAGAGAAGTGCAGGCCTCGAAAAACCTCCTCTGAAAGAATTTTAGAATGCAGACCAAAACTTTCTTCCCTCCACATCATTTAAGTTTTTTTCCAAACCTTCACATTTATAAGAGGAAATCAATCCCACTTATATATACATATATACCTCTCCTCCCCTAGAAGCTGCTATATGTTTACACCAGCCAGCTAATTTTCCACCCATTACAATGATATATAATTAAATTATATTTCAATTAAATTTTGTTCTATAATTTAGAGTTTTTAAACATGTAATTAAATTATAATATGTATTTTAAACTTCTATTTAAATCATATATTTATATATAATTTATATATATAAACATATAATTAAATTCGAAAAACCTACATTAACCCTTACTTCATTTCTTAAGACAGGAAAATTCCCAAGATTTTATTTCTTACACTGCTGCTATTTCTACATTGTACAAAGGGAGACCCTTAACTGACAGAAGCTTGTCTCCAAATCACAAGGTAAGATTGTTACTGGAGGAGTCCATTAAAAAACAGAGACAAAAAACGAATCCCATTCATTATGATAATTCTTGTTATTTTTAATTTCAGTAAATGACATTTTGAGTCCAAGGTGTTATCTACTCTGGGGGCCTAGAGCCCTCTAGATAGTTACTACAGCTGAGCCAGCGAACATCACCTTTTATTTGTTTCGTTCATTACTGTTTGAGATAAATGTGCCCTTGCTGTCAAATAATTCATACTAACATTGCTAGGCAAGTAGAGCAAATAACAAATTAAAAAACTTTAAGGGAATATGGAGTCAAAACTCAAGAGATGATCCCCACCAGCATCACCAGCGCCACTCTGGGACTATCATCTTACCCCAAACAAATGCAGGGTTACGATGACCACCGTGTGGGCTGCAGAGCCCTGTTTCTGTTAGACAACACTGATGGAAAAGGCCCGAGGTGGCTCTACTTGCTCCAGAATCAATAAGACTTTTTGCTGAAACCTTGGTATCATCATTTTAAATACTTGTTAGGTATTAGAATGTATAGAATCATCAAGTTAACTCCCTCTGCCCCAAAGTGGTTAATTTGACATGTGAAATAAAACAGCCCCCCAAATGTAAACACATGCAACACCTAATGTGTCCACAACAATATCATGAGGTTAAGTAGCTTGTTCCCTGGACTGGCATAAGGAACAAATCAAAACACAGTTTGTTCTGGTAACTTCTATATTAGTCTCCTGTTGCTGCAGGAACAAGTTACTACCAATTTGGTGGCTTAAAACACACAAATTTATTTTCTTACCGCTCTGGAAGTTGGAAACATGAAATGGGTCTCAACTGGGCTAAAATCAAAGTGTCAGCAGGATTGACATTCCTTTCTGAGAAATTCGCTCTAGGGAAGAATCTATATCCTTGCCTTTTCCAGCTTCTGGAAACTGAGTGCATTCCTTGGCTCACAGCCCCCTTCCAACTCCAAAGTCAGCAGGGGCCATCTGAGTTCTTTAAACAATGCCACCTTTCTGGTTTTGACTCTTCTGCTTCTCTTTTCTCCTTATAAGGACTGTTGTGATTACATAAGGTCCACCCAGCTAACCAGGATAGTCTCTGTATCTTAACGTCAGCTGATTAACAACCTGAATCCCCCTTGTTATATGTGCAACATAACAGATTCACAGGTTCTGGGGGTTAGGGTGTGAACATCTTGGAAGTTCATTATTCTGCCTATCATTTATTATCTCCAATAGTAATTAGAAAACAGTCCAAGAAATCTCACATGTACAAGCTACTCTTCTCCAATAAGGATTCTTAACTATTTTAATTCAGAATAAGAGAAACTCTAAAACTTAAAAGATGAGTATCAATAAGAGTAGAAGATCTAAGACTGCGGCTTTTCTTGCTGAACTGAGTGTGCCAATCAGGGGAGGGCGGACACACTGCTCCTTTTCCAGACCCAACACCATGCCTGACTGAGCACTCGGGAACTTTCTGAGAGAAATGCTTGCTAATACCATATCGAAAATTAAGCATCGGTATCTTTCAAGAGCAATTCTGAAATACATGACCTAATGACCTAGCTTAATCCTTCACATGGTGAATCACAAGGAGTTGAGGGCATGTGTGGACAGGTGTGATGCTTCGTTTGCTAAAACTGCATGTGCAGGGACACAAATGAGGCCCAAACTGTGAGATGCATACTAGATTCTACAACCAACAGTGCAGTGGTTAGCCTCTACAGCCAAACTGTGTGCTTTCAAGACTTAATTCTGCTTCATGCTAGCTGTGTGAACTCAAGGAACTCACTTAACCTATCTGTGTCTTGAATGGGGAACCTTAAGATGGGGGTAGTAATATCTGCCTCAGAGTGTTTTCGGAGAAGTAAAGGAGCAAGTTCTAAGTGCTCACAAGGAACCCCGGCACAGAGTGAAAGCTTTGAGTATTTGGTAAATAAAAATTTAAGTGTTCCTGCTTGCTGCTTATAACTTGCCAAGCTATATTTCAAGGGAGTGTACATCTTGCACTAATTAATCCACCATAGAGGATATGATATCATCTACACATACATACATGATTTAACAAAAACAATGCCCTTTGTTGCTATTAAAGTTTGGTAGCAAGTGCCAGGGTAGAAATAACTGGATGGTTAAACAACTTGCTGAACAAATGCACATGTCAGAAAACAATAGCAGCTGTGTTAAACAAACCATCTCAGGGCCTCCTAAGGAAAGATGCACAGCACTGGGGAGGACAGCAGGGTCTGTGATCCTTAATGGGCCCAGCATTTTCTGGGACAGTGGTGCCCATGGTACAATACTCCTCAGAAGGCTGAGCCTCCGAAGGAACAGCAGCAGCTGTGCTACATCATCGCTACCAGCATCTGCTCAGAGAGCTGGCATATTGCGGCTGCAGCCTGGAAAGCTTTTCAGCATTCACAACTGATACTATATACTTCTTATGAAAGTTCTCGAATTCAATGGCAGTATGCAAACAACTTCATGAATTTATTTTAACCCCAAAGAAAAGGAGGAGGGGAGGGTGAGGAATAGGACCTAGAGCCTACCATCACAGGCAAGATGTGACAAAAAGACAAAAGAAACAAGGTACCTTCATGAGAAATCATGAGAAACTTCATTTTTGAGATAACAGGATTGAACCCTTAGTTTTAAAAGTTAGAGGTGCAGCTTATATGCAAAAAATATGGATAGCTGAGCTACTGAGTATTTACTATGAACCAATATTACCCTCAATGTTTTACACATCTAAAGTTATATACTTTACGAGGTGACTATATGAATTAAATACTCTTTTATTTCCATTTTACAACCAGGGAATGGAGGCTCACCCGAGGTAGTTGTTCAGAGTCACCCAGTAGTGATCAGTGGTGGTGGGACTCAAGTCCAAGCTGGCCTAACTGATCCTCCAGGGATTCATCTCTCTGGCATGACTTCATGATCCTAAGTCAGTACAGACCAGGGGAGCATTCCAGGAGATGGGGCGGGAAGTATACAAATCCCCTATCGAAATACATTCTCTAAAACTGGCCATATCTCCAAAGCTAGAGGAGAGGTGACAGAATGCCTTGAGAGATATTGGGCAGTGCACAGGAACTAGAATCAGCTGCCCCTAGCTTCAAATCCCTGCTCCACTTCCTACCAGCTCTGCAGCCATGAGCATTAATTAGCCTTTCTAAATTGCCTCCCTACCTCCAGTGGAAGAGAACACAATCTCTATTTTGCAGGGCTGTCTGAAGATTTAGAGAGCATTTACTTCATTTAATCTTCACTAGAGCCTATCACAGAGTGTCTACCATTATCATTGACAACGCTGTTTTACCAAACTACCTAGCTCCAGTAGGTGGTGAAGCTTGGAGAACCAACGTGAGCAGCTGATGTCTCTGTTTCAAAGACTTAAATTCCCTTTCCACTACTGCTCTAAGTCTTTTTCTGAAAGGTCTCTGCTTCTCTGTGAAGATGGCCTGCTATCTTAGAGTATCCCTCCATGGTACCCCAATGAGTTAGATGGCCCACGATCCAGAACAACTTACTCTTTCTTCAACCCTCTTCCCCACCCCTAAACGAAAAGTCATTCCTTCACATTTTCTTTAGGTGTTAGATCAGACTACCTACTTAAAGTAATTCCCAGGTGAGGAAAAGTATCCTGACATCGAGGTAGTGGGGGTGTGAAGAGGTGCTCTCCCAGGATGCTTCTCACCAGCAAAGCAGACCAGAGAGGCCTCAGACATGTGTTTCACCCGGCCAGCCTGGCCCCTCCAGGATCACACATGACCCCGGGCCCAATGGGAGGAGCCAATTGCAGCAGGCCTTGGGAGTAGGTCCACGCCTCCAAGGTCACAGAATTTGCCTTTGGCACATTCCCACCTTTCTACAGTTGTTGGCCCACCTTCAGTCCCTTCCAATTTGCAGGAAAGCTCTTCAAAAGTTTAATTCTTACCACGTATTTTGCATTTCTAATTATCTGAATTAAAACAGGTGATTAAATTCCAGGGGTAGATATTCATCCTCCAACTTTCATAAATGTGAGTCCTGTAGTTCCACTTTTTCAGTTGGATAGCAATTTGCCTCTGTTCAGATACTCACTGAGCATTTTCTTGGCTAAAGCCAAGTACTGCTTAAGGATGCCCTAAGGTGGGTATTTCATCTGCTTCCCAATTTTGCCTGAGGCTGGCCCTGACACCTGAGCTTGAAATGTGTCACTACCGATGAAGCTCAGCACAGGCACTACCAGGCAGAGAAGGCACACCTACCTGAAGGGCCCGTCTAGTCTTATTCTTGATTTGACTTTTAGTAGTGGGCTGTCTTTTCTGACATGTTGGCTTTGAACCTGTTACCTTTCATCTTTCACCCCTCCTCCTCTTTAACAATTTTAGTAAGTGGTTTTGCTTTTTCTTTTGAATAGTATAAAGGGGTATTTGAAAGAAAAGATGTACCTATGAGAAACACTTCATCTAGTTGATGCTTAAAAAAAAATCTAAGATTGTATACAAGTTTGGTTTGAAAATTTTAAGTGACACTACCAAACTAAGATGGAAAGTTGTTAAGCCTGAATTTTAAATTTTAAGCAAATCATCAAACTAGAGTTTGACAGTAGGGAACACCAATCAGCAAATGACTGTCCTATTTATCCTTTAATTCTATCAACTGCTTCTTTACATTCCACGTTGAATTACAAGTCATTGTTAGAAATTAATAAATTGAACTCATCTGGGCTTCTGTATGAAGAGGTTCAATTGACCACCACTCATATTCCAATATCCTTTATCGAAACAGTAAGAATAAAGTAACTAGCATTGGAAATGGAAATATAAACCCAGAGAAAAATTAAAATTTTGACTCAAAGTAACAAAGAGTGTATGATATTACAGTAAAATCTGAGAATGTTTAAATGAAGAAATGGTTTATAACTATAACGAAGGTTAGCTAATGGAAATTTCTTGCCCCTTCATTAAACTAAACCAGAAATGTCTTACCAATTATATGCTTTTTAAGAAGTCAAACAACAAATGTGTAGGTTTTAAAAAAGCTGACCTATTTATAAGTGATGGACCTTACTCTAAACCTAGCAATAAATCTGCTAAATGCAATATCTTCAAAATTTAACTGTGTATCTTACTAGGTACTAAGGGCGCAGACTGTAGAAGTGTAATTTCTTTTAGAGACCTAAATTAGCACTGCTCCATTCTGCTATATTTCCCCACAAAAGCAGTTTACTTTTATTGCTAGTAACAATAATACAAACCCAGATAGTTCTTCAAGAAAGCTTCTGTTCCGTTTTCATCAAATAATCCCTTGAATAATGAGCTACTGCCTATTGTGTAGCTCCACAGAGAATGTTGATCCTACGAAATCTTACGAGAAACACTAAAGGAACACAGAAATTAAAACTCTTAAATTTTAAAAAGGAGAAAGTTTTCTAATTCTGAATATGGTAAAAAAAAAGACAGCAGCTAAATTAAACTTTATAATTCACTTTTAAAAATGCAGAGTGACTAAAATAAGCATGGATATGCAGATAGATATAGCTAGGATACTTAATGCAGAGTTGCTTAAAATAGTGAAAACTATAAACAATGTAACTGTCCAACAATAGAGGATTAGTCAGGTCAGAATGCAGCCATACAATAGAAAACTATAAAAGATACTCTATGAGAATATTTTAGTGATATAGAGATGTCCATAATTGAGTGAGAAAAAAAGTAAGTTAGAAAATAGTATTTAGAGAATGAACCCAGTTTTGTAGAGAATAACTTTCCAGCTGTGCAACTTCAGGGAAGTTACTTAATTTCTCTACATCAGTTTTCTCCTCAATAAAAAGGGGATAATAATAGTACCTGCCTCATTGGGTTGGAGTGGGTATCACAGGAGATTGTGTATATAAAGTAATGGGCACATTGCCTGGCCCACAGTAAGCTCAAAACATGTTTGTCGGTACTTTGTGTTATATGTCCACATGTGTTACGTGTGAAAAAAATTTGAGGCTATAACACTGACTTTCTAGGTGATGCCTGGTTTAACCTGTACTTCTAAATTTCCATAAGTAACATACTACTTGTAACATGGGAAAAAACCCCAATAAATTGGAATAATCACACATAGTGATTATTCTCTTGAAAACCTACCATAGTGCTTTGCTCACAGTAAATAAATTTTGGCTCAGCTGAATTTATATTTCAGATTTCTTTGAAACAAGTTTGCTCTGGTTCACTTAAAACTCTTCAATTTAGTGGCTAAGCTTGTCTATAATATTTTCATTGGGTAAATAAAGCAAGGCATACCTGCATTATTCAGCCTCAGAAGAATTTATGAGTCCTAATTCAAGGGTTTGACCTATTAGAAAGTCACTAGATCCTGCATCATCGGGGGGGAGGCAGACTATGTAGCCTAATGACTTTCCTCCTAACTCCCACCACTCTCCTCCTTTTTAACTCTTATTCCCTCTCCATAATCAAAGGCTAGAGGCTTCTGCTACTGGACAGTAAGCCTTAAGAGCAGTTATAGTGTCTCCTTCATAACAGCATCATAGTAGCTAGCATAGTGGCTGAATATATTAGCTGCTCACTATATGTTTACCAAGTGAATGAAAAATGTCTGACTGTAGTAGTTCAGGATAGAGGTTTCAATTCCCCCATAAGAAAATGAGATGAAGGTGGATAGGCTACTCTAGTCTGAAACTGTCTAGAGTTCTCAGTAACTGTTCCAAAACAAACAAAATTAAAAATATCTCACTTCAAAGTAGCATTTTGCTAAAAAGAAAAGTTCTCAAAAAATGCATTCCATTGTTTAACAGATGTAAGATTACTTCTGTTTTTTCCTCCTATATTTTGTTTAAAAGCCCTGTTAAGAATCCCAGAGGATTCAAGTAACTTATTCAGAGTAACACAACTAGTAAGTTACTACAACAGCAAGCCTCAGGTTTCCTGGATTCCAGCGCCCAAGATCCTCGTACATCACCCTAGAAAACATCCCCAGCGACCTTTGACCCTAAAAGTTGTTATAAAAACAAATGTTTACAATAATGCCAGAACAAATACTTCCTGTCCTCCCAGGTATTTCCTAGGGCTCTTCTAAGAATCCCAGAGAGCAATGAGAAACTGAGAGCAGGAGGCAGCAACCCAGAGGTACCCAGGGTTTCTGCTACAGGTTCATAAGTCAAAGCCAGCTTTACTTAAAAATGAAACTAAAGAAACGAAATTAAATATTAACTGGTATAAAGAACTTCAACCAGAAGACCGTTGCGAAGGAAGACTAACAGCAAACCAAGGAAAGGGCTATAGAAAGGAAATTTTGCATTCCTTATTTTTAAGAAAAGAAACAAAGTTAAGGGTAAAACTTAAGAGTTTTCCACACATCCAGTCTACCTATGGATCCCAGGTTTTTCACGTTCAGCCACTGCTCTGTTAAAACAGTGAATGGCAATCCCCCTGATACAGGGTGGGAGCAAAAAAACTTCCAAGTACCCACACTGAAACTTCCTGAAGACACCAGTTCACAGTCCAAGGAAAGCAAAAAACCAAGTACTCACACTGAAACTTCCTGAAGACATCACTTCACAGTCCAAGGAACTTGCCAAAGAATTTCACATGCTAAACCTCAGCCCACCAAGTTTATAAGTAGGAAATTTTGTGGAAATTAACTGGTTATTACCTAAGTCAGCTGGGACACATTATTATTTATACATAAACAGTTTCAATTTGTTGGGGTCTGCTTTGTGCGAGGCACGGTGATAGGTCTTTTGCGTCGTGGTCCCCATTAATACCCTCTTAAGTAGCTCCAGTCCCATTTTACTGTTCAGCGTGTTTAATGTGACTGAGAACCTACCGTTAAATAGATGAGTCTACGAGAGAAACCAAGGATTTTAAGTAAAGTTTAAATTCAGAATCCATTCCCCCAAAATGAGACGCTAAACAGTTGAATCTCTTAAAAATTTTAACATACATGTCAAATGATTTTAAGGCTATTTTAGAGCAGGCAGGATGAAATAGAAGAATGGCAAAGAATGATAAAAATAAAAGATTACAGGCATAACATTTGAGTTGTTTCAAGAGGTAGCCGCGGGTTATTAACGATTATCCGTATTTCAGAGTGGCAGACAGGTCACTCCCAGCTATCTGCGCTGAGAAACCAAGCCTCCCCTTCCTGAAGGGGAGTAGCTCCGGGATGCCCAACGCTGAGAGGTTTCAGTGTGGGCAGCCCAGAGCTGGGCTATTACTGTTCACCCATCATCAGAAGGTGCCCCCCCAAAAAGAAAAAGGCAGTCCCTCCTCCACCTCCTGAACTTCAGCCCTGACCTCCGGAGTGGCTCTGGACAGCCTGCGGATTAATCTACGTCCTCTGAACGTCAGGACCTAGTGAACCGATCTGCTTGCAAATGAATGAGACGACCGCCCAGAGCAAGGAGACCAAGCCGCACACTCGTCCTCTATTAGGAAAACCCAGCGAGGATGCCCTGGGGCGGGGCGCTCGGGGCCGAACTGGAGCCACGTCCCCCTTCGCCACCCGCCTTCCCCTTCACGCGCGTCGCCCAGCGCGCCGCTTCCCGGCCGGGCTACCTCCTCGGCTCCTCCGGGCGCTCCTTACCGCTCCGAGCCGGGGCTCCCGCCGAAGGCACCGGCTCCCGGCGGGGATCCGCCGCCGCAGCTACCGCGGGCCGAAGGCGCCGGAAAGTTTGCTCGGGTCTCGCCCGCCGCGCCGCGGGCCCGCCGGGGAAGCAGCTCTTCGGTCCTCCGCGCGGCCGCGCCCCCGAGGCCGCTCCCGGCGGCGCTGCAGCACGGCCGGGGCTCGCGTGGCGGAGGGCGGGTCTCCCGCCCGCTCGGCCCGGGCGCGGCGCTCCTGTTTACCCGGCCCGCGGCCGCTCTCCCCGCCCGCCGCCCTGCGCGCCCCTGACATCATTCGTTCTCCCACACCCTCGCCCGCCCCCTCCGTTTCCCAACAGTGACTCACCGCGGGCCCGGTGGCAGCAGCGCCCGCTCCAGCCGCCGTGGCTCTCAGGGCGCGGAGCGGAGCTCGAAAAACCGGTGCGACTTCTTAAGCAGAGAACCGAGCCGAGCCTCCCCGCTCCCAGCCTTTAAAGGTGCAGAGAAGGAGGGGTTTGGCAGGCAGCCCCGAATGGATTAGGGCGGAAGGCTGAGGGCCCGGAGCGGACCTCCCTGAGCGCTGACCGAGATCCATCTGGGAAAGTTCCCTGCGTGCCACTCCCAGCAACTTTCAAGGGTGGGACTGGGAAAGGCGCCCCCTCATCCCCGCACCTCGCCTCAAGTCAGGAACGGCTCTCTGGGTCTCGGTGAGAGGGCTTGGGCTCCCCAGCACTTGCTCACTGGGTGGTGCCCGGGCCTGAGTCAAAGAGGTAGGCTTCCTAACCTCAGGGGGTTGCCTGGCAGGGTTACCCACTGGCACCGTGGCAACCCTCGGTGTGTGCTGGACGGCCGCTCCAAGATAATGAGACTCGTAATACTTTCCCTTCAGTGTCTAGCCACCATGTCATTTGACCTGCTAATTGATTT
>JAVSCE010000140.1:0-111106 GCA_032199065.1 Smutsia gigantea
TAATGCCCCTTTTTCCCTCATATCCCTCCCTTCCCACCCATTGTCCCCAGTTCCTTTCCCTTTGGTAACTGTTAGTCCATTCTTGGGTTCTGTGAGTCTGCTACTGTTTTGTTCCTTCAGGTTTTTTTTTTGTTGTTGTTCTTATACTCCACATATGAGTGAAACCATTTGATATTTGTCTTTTCCACCTGGCTTATTTCACTGAGCATAATACCCTCTAGCTCCATCCATGTTGTTGCAAATGGTAGGATTTGTTTTCTTCTTATGGCTGAATAATATTCCATTGTGTATATGTACCACATCTTCTTTATCCGTTCATCTACTGATGGACACTTAGGTTCCTTCCATTTCTTGGCTATTGTAAATAGTGCTGCAATAAACATAGGGGTGCATCTGTCTTTTTCAAACTGGGCTGCTGTATTCTTAGGGTAAATTCCTAGAATTGGAATTCCTGGGTCAAATGGTATTTCTATTTTGAGTTTTTTGAGGAACCTCCATACTGCTTTCCACAATGGTTGAACTAATTTGCAGTCCCACCAGCAGTGTAGGAGGGTTCCCTTTTCTCCCCATCCTCGCCAACATTTGTTGTTGTTTGTGTTTTGGATGTTGGCCATCCTCACTGGTGTGTGGTGATATCTCATTGTGGTTTTAATCTGCATTTCTCTGATGATTAGTGATATGGAGCATCTTTTCATGTGCCTGTTGGCCATCTGAATTTCTTCTTTGGAGAAGTGCCTATTCATGTCCTCTGCCCATTTCTTAAATGGATTATTTGCTTTTTGTTTGTTGATGTGCGTGACTTCTTTATATATTTTGGAGTCAACCACTTATCGGATACGTCATTTATGAATATATTCTCCCATACTGTAGGAAGTCTTTTTGTTCTACTGATGGTGTCCTTTGCTGCACAGAAGCTTTTCAGCTTGATATAGTCCCACTTGTTCATTTTTGCTTTTGTTTCCCTTGCCCGGGGAGATATGTTCATGAAGAAGTTGCTCATGTTTATGTCCAAGAGATTTTTGCCTATGTTTCTTTCTAAGAGTTTTATGGTTTCATGACTTACATTCAAGTCTTTGATCCACCTTGAGTTTACCTTTGTGTATGGGGCTAGACAGTAGTCCAGTTTCATTCTCTTACATGTAGCTGTCAGTTTTTCCAACACCAGCTGCTGAAGAGGCTGTCATCTCCCCATTGTATATCCAAGGCACTTTTATCAAATATTAATTGACTGTATATGTTTGGGTTAATGTTTGGATTTTCTATTCTGTTCCACTGGTCTGTGGGTCTGTTTTTGTGCCAATACCAAATTGTCTTGATTACTGTGGCTTTGTAGTAGAGCTTGAAGTCAGGGAGTGTAATTCCCCTGTTTTATTCCTCCTTCTCAGGATTGATTTGGCTATTCGGGGTCTTTTGTGGTTCCATATGAATTTTAGAATTATTTGTTCCAGTTCATTGAAGAAAGCTGTTGGTAGTTTGATAGGGATTGCATTGAATCTGTAGATTGCTTTAGGTAGTATAGCCTTTTGACAATATTGATTCTTCCTAGCCAAGAGCATGGGATGCATTTCCATTTGTTAGTGTCCTCTATAATTTCTCTTAGGAGTGTCTTGTACTTTTCAGAGTACAGGTCTTTCGCTTCCTTCATTAGGTTTATTCCTAGGTATTTTATTCTGTTTGATGCAGTTGTGAATGGAATTGTTTTTCTGATTTCTCTTTCTGTTAGTTCATCATTAGTGTATAGGAAAGCAACAGATTTCTGTGTGTTAATTTTGTATCCTGCAACTTTGCTGAATTCAGATATTAGTTCTAGTAGTTTTGGAATGGAATCTTTAGGGTTTTTTATGTACAGTATCATGTCATCTGCAAATAGTGACAATTTGACTTCTTCTTTACCAATCTGGATGCCTTGTATGTCTTTGTTTTGTCTGATTGATGTGGCTAGGACCTCCAGTACTATGTTGAATAACAGTGGAGAGAGTGGGCATCCCTGTCTTGTTCCGATCTTAGATGAAAAGCTTTCAGCGTCTCGCCGTTAAGTATGATGTTAGCTGTGGGTTTGTCATATATGGCCTTTATGATGTTGAGGTACTTGCCCTCTATACCCATTTTGTTGAGAGTTTTAATCAGGAATGGATGCTGAGTTTTGTCAAATGCTTTTTCAGCATCTATGGAGATGATCATGTGGTTTTTGTTCTTCTTTTGTTGATGTGGTGGATGATGTTGATGGATTTTCGAATGCTGTACCATCCTTGCATCCCTGGGATGAATCCCATTTGATCATGGTGTATGATCCTCTTGATGTATTTTTGAATTCGGTTTGCTAATATTTTGTTGAGTATTTTTGCATCTACGTTCATCAGGGATATTGGTCTGTAATTTTCTTTTTTGGTGAGGTGTTTTCCAGGTTTTGGTATTAGAGTGATGCTGGCTTCATAGAATGAGTTTGAAGTATTCCCTCCTCTTCTATTTTTTGGAAAACTTTAAGGAGAATCGGTGTTATTTCTTCTCTATATGTCTGGTAGAATTCAGAGGTGAATCCATCAGGCCCGGGGGTTTTGTTCTTGGGTAGTTTTTTGATTACCAATTCGATTTCGTCACTGGTGATTGGTCTGTTTAGTTTTTCTGTTTCTTGCTTGGTCAGTCTTGGAAGGTTGTATTTTTCTAAGAAGTTGTCCATTTCTTCTATGTTTTCCAGCTTGTTAGCATATAGATTCTCATAATATTCTCTTATGATTCTTTGTATTTCTGTGGGGTCCGTCGTGATTTTTCCTTTCTCATTTCTGATTGTGTTTATGTGTGTAGATTCTCTTTTTCTCTTAATGAGTCTGGCTAGGGGTTTATCTATTTTGTTTATTTTTTCAAAGAACCAGCTCTTGGTTTTATTGATTTTTCTATTGTTTTATTCTTCTCAATTTTATTTATTTCTTCTCTAATCTTTATTATGTCCCTCCTTCTGGTGACTTTGGGCCTCATTTGTTCTTCTTTTTCCAATTTCAGTAATTGTGTCTTTAGACTATTCATTTGGGAATGTTCTTCCTTCTTTAAATAGGCCTGGATTGCAATATACTTTCCTCTTAGAACTGCCTTTGCTGCGTCCCACAGAAGTTGTGGCTTTGTGTTGTTGTTGTCATTAGTCTCCATATATTCTTTGATTTCTGTTTTGATTTGGTCGTTAACCCATTGATTAATTAGGAGAGTGTTGTTAAGTCTCCATGTATTTGTGAGCCTTTTTGATTTCTTTCTAAAATTTATTTCTAGTTTTATACCTTTGTGATCTGAGAAGTTGGTTGGTAGGATTTCAATATTTTTGAAATTACTGAGGTTCTTTTTGTGGCCTAGTATGTGGTCTATTCTGGAAAATGTTCCATGTGCACTTGAGAAGAATGTGTATCCTGTTGCTTTTGGGTGTAGAGTTCTGTAGATGTCTGTTAGGTCCATCTGTTCTAGTGTGTTGTTCAGTGCCTCTGTGTCTTTACTTATTTTCTGTCTGGTTGATCTGTCCTCTGGAGTGAGTGGTGTGTTGAAGTCTCCTAAGATGAATGCATTGCTATTTATTTCCTCCTTTAATTCTGTTAGTATTTGTCTCACATATGCTGGCGCTCCTGTGTTGGGTGCATATATATTTATAATGGTTATATCTTCTTGTTGGACTGACCCCTTTATCATTATGTAATGTCCTTCTTTATCTTTTGCTACTTTCTTCGTTTTGAAGTCTATTTTGTCTGATACAAGTACTGCTACACCTGCTTTTTTCTCTTTGTTGTTTGCATGAAATATCTTTTTCCATCCCTTCACTTTTAGTCTGTGTATATCTTTGGATTTGAGGTGAGTTTCTTCTAGGTAGCATATAGATGGGTCTTGCTTTTTTATCCGTTCTCTTACTCTGTGTCTTTTGATTGGTGCATTCAGTCCATTTACATTTAGGGTGATTATTGATAGATATGTACTTATTGCCATTGCTGGCTTTAGATTCATGGTTACCAAGGGTTCAAGGGTTGCTTCTTTACTATCTAACAATCTAACTTAACTTTCTTGTTAAGTTATTGTAAACACAGTCTGATGTTTCTTTATTTCTCTCCCTTCTTATTCCTCCTCCACCATTCTTTCTATAATAGGTGTTTTATTCTTTGCCTTTAGTTAGTATTTGGATGGTCTGCTTTCTTTGCTATGATTTTATTTTCTCTGGTGACATCTTTTTAGCCTTAGGTGTACTTCCATCTAGAGCAGTCCATTTAAGATATCCTGTAGTGGTGGTTTACGAGAGGCAAACTCTCTCAACTTTCGTTTGTCTGGAAATTGTTTAATCCCTCCATCATACTTAAATGATAATCGTGCTGGATACAATATTCTTGGTTCTAGGCCCTTTTGTTTCATAACATTAAATATATCATGCCATTCTCTTCTGACCTGTAAGGTTTCTGTTGAGAAGTCTGATGATAGTCTGATGGGTTTTCCTTTGTAGGTGATCTTTTTTCTCTGTCTAGCTGCCTTTAATACCCTGTCTTTATCTTTGATCTTGGCCATCTTAATTATTATGTGTCTTGGTGTTGTCTTCCTTGGGTCCCTTGTGTTGGAACATCTATGAGCTTCGGTGGACTGCGAGACTACTTCCTTCCCCAGCAAGGGAAAGTTTTCAGCAATTATTTCTTCAAAGACACTTTCTATCCCTTTTTCTCTCTCTTCTTCCTCTGGTACTCCTTTAATGCGAATATTGTTACATTTGGATTGGTCACACAGTTCTCTTAATATTCTTTCATTCCTAGAAATCCTTTTATCTCTCTCTGCCTCAGCTGCTCTGTACTCCTGTTCTCTGTTTTCTATTCCATTAACAGTCTCTTGCATCTTATCCATTCTGCTGTTAAGCCCGTCGATCACTTGTCTGATTTCTGCATTGTCTTTCCTCAGTTCCCTCACTTCCTTCCTTAGCTCTTGCACATTTCTCTGTAGGTCCATCAGCATGGTTATGACTTTTATTCTGAATTCTTTTTCAGGAGGACTGTGCATTTCCATCCCTTCAGACTCCCTCTCTGGGGTTGTCTGGTTGATTTTGGTCTGAACCATATTCCTCTGTCTTTTCATGACTTTAGAATTGGTTACTGATAGTTGCCACATATGTCAGCTGGGCTCTTTACGACTTTAAAAAGAGAAGAAAAAATAAGAGAAAAAAAAGAAAAAAAGAAGAAAGAAAGAAAAAAGAAAAAAGAAAGAAAAGAGAAAACAAAAACAAAACAAACAAACAAAAGTGCCCACCGGACGTAGATTCTGTGGGAATGCTGTAGGTTGCGCTATTGCCCCACTATTCCACAGCCGTGACTGCGCCACTCTGCAGGGTCCTTTATCGCTCTGGCAGGGTTGGGAACAAATAGGAGGCTGTTGATCTCAGTGAGAAGTGTAAGTATGGCTGCGCTTCCTCAGTCGCCAGCTAAGGCGTCTGAAACTCCCCAGGACTCCCAGCCTGCTGGGCTGAGTGTGCTGGGGCGATCCGGCTCCTCCGCTGGGCTCCTGTCTCTTTAAGACTGCTGAAGAAAGCGCGCGCTTTTTTTTTTCCCTTCCTGGGAGCCGGCTGCAGGCACCGTGGCACGTTCCCTGCTCAGATCCTGCCCCTCTGTCTCTCCAATCTCCGCTGCACTGCGCAATGTGGGTCAGCGCTCCCCGCGCAGATCACCAGGGCTGGCTACTTCGCGGGGTGTACTTCCACTCCCTCCCGGCTCTGAATCCTCTCCTCCCGCCGGTGCGCTTTGGTGGGGGAGTGCTCGGGTCCCGCCGGGTCGCGGTTCCGTATCTTACCCGCCTCTTGGGGTGCCGAGTCCTCTCGGGTGTAGCTGCACGCTGTGCGCTTTCCTGTGTATTCTCATCTGTCTTTTAGGAATAGATGTATATGCTGTGTTTTCATAGATAAATATAGTGTTGAAAGGAGATTTCTGCCGCCGTGCTCACACCGCCATCTTCCCGGAAGTCCTTTGGTACACCATTTTATATTCAGAATTGAGTGCTTCAAATCAGTGCTTCTCAGAAACTAATGGACTGATAATGTTTGTAAAAATATCATTAAATAGAAATGAAAGGAAAACCAGACATATAAAATACGAGCCCCATTTTGTTGTGTTGTTGGTGTCAGTCAGCAGGAAATTATTCTGTCAAATTGCTCTAAAAGTTTCTAAACACTTTCTGTCAATTTTTGTATTTCATTTAGTACTGGTAATAGCTAGCCTACATAATACTCTCCAAAAGGTACTTCTTTATATTACTAAAAGGCATTTGAAAAGTAGTGCAACTTTTTTCCACGTTTGAGCTCAAGACAGTTGCTCGATTTTTGTATTTTTTTATACTGCCAGCTTGGCTCGCAGTTCTGATTTGCTATTGAGGTAATCCCACTGAGGCTGGTTTTGAGGCTTGATGAAAACAAGCACGTCATACAGATTTTACACAGCCTAGTTCCGTGTTGTTCGAATAAGCTGGAGGGTACAGTTTCAGCAAAATATAACAAGGCAAATTGGGTTTGGGGCAATGAAGGTAGTCTTCTGACTGACCCCTTCCCAGTTTTCCTCATAGAAGATCCCCTCAATGTTGATGGTATTGTCCTGTTGAAGGGGGGTTTTCTGCTGGGTTTTTAGAAGTACAGAGTAGATGGAGGCTAGCCATAAAGCCTCTTACACTTCCCACTAGGTCATCCTGAAATTGCAACAAAATTGTCTTATTTGTAACATCCTTTTTCTAAGTATAATTTCCTACCTCATTGTTCATATTTATACAAAAATAAGCATTATGCAGGTATGCATGCACAGCTCCTTTATGACCTTGTGACCAATGAGCAGTTCATTATCTCCTATCTTACAAGGTCTAAGCATACAGGCTGGTCCTGACTTGAAGCCTTATAGTGTAGGGACACCGAGGAATGCATTCTTTGCTATCCTAATTATTTATGCTTTGGTGGTGAAAATTCTGAAACAACATGGGTCACTTATTTGTTTATAGTAGCCTTAAACTAATGAAGTTGTGTAAAGTATTTGTGAATCATTTGAAGTTTGAGTTTAAACATTTGTTGGTGCCTGTCTTTAAAGCATTATGTTAAGACAATGTCAGATTGATAAAGAGAATTATGAAAAGCATTCCTTGCCAGCCAGGAGTATATAATCTTGTAGAAAGAGAAGTTAGAAGCCTGGTGACCAAATTCAAGGGAGTGTGTAATTGTCAAATTAATGAATGGAACTATATCACACTAGGTCCGGAGAGAAACCACACAGTAACTTGAGCATGAAAAAAATCATAGAATGAAGTAATGAGGGATAGCCAGTAAGAAATAAATAGAACTCTAAAGAACATGGAAAGAGCAGAATTAAGGAGGAGCTGCTTAACCCTAGGGCTGATATCTCAGAGCCCAGGAAAGAGCCCTCATTCCCCCAGAGCTGAGATCCAGACCTTGTTGGAGAAAGCATGGCTGTGGTTCACTGAATGGCAAAGAAGTGGTTGTGGTGCTGTGTTGGTAGAAGGTGCTCAACACCTACCTGCCCTCCAGGGTTCCAGGGAAAGAAGTTTATGGAGAGGTGTTAACTGTGCCACGAAACCTCCCCAGAAGAGGGGGGAGCAGAAGGCTGCTGGGTATGTAGCTGACCACCTTGCCTTGTAGAGAGTCCTGGTGAACACACCCACACTGGAATCAGGAAACAAAACTTTTCTCCTGTAATGTCTCACCTGTGCCCTCTACTGGTAAAGCTTAGCATTGTGCCAGCTGGCCAAGGAAAAACACTTAAAGGTCCAAGATCCATGTTCAGAATAGACAAAAAGGATGAATTTGGAGTTGAGAGACACTAAGTCATTAACCAGCATGGGAATGGTGTTAGTGCTGTAGGAGCTCACAGAAGGAGTACAGATCTTCTCAAGTTATGACCATTAGGAAAAATGTAGTATTTGAAAGAACTCTTTAAAGGTGAGCAGGGTTTTTGGTTTCTTTTTTTAATTGAAGATGACTTAACTATTTTCCTCATTACAAAAAAATACATGTTTATTTTATAAAAATTAGAATATAGACAATATTTTTGTCTTTTGTCTAAAAGAAGAAGGAAAGAAAGAAGGAAAAAGCACTCAGCTCTGCTACCCATAAAGAGAACCATTATTAATTGCTTGCTAAGATGTGGCTAGGTAGTAGATACAGTAGTGAGGAAAAACTTTCTAAGAGGGTGCTTGTTACTGCCTTTCTATCTTTGTTTACAGAAAAAAATGGCTTTGAGATATAATAATGCTGAATCATACAAACAGCATTTTGAAGAACTTCCTATCTTTGCTGTTTATATGAAATATATTTTCTGTAACTTCTTGAAATTTAAAATTTGTCAAACAGACAATCACTAGACATCACTTTCTCCTTAAGTGACCATTAGGAAGCGGTTTTGTGTTGTAATCGCACTGATGTAATGTTATGTCTTAGACGTCCATCGTGCTTTTCTCCTCTTTGCTCAAAAGATTTTCATATGAATGCTCCTCTTAGGAACAGGGTTCTAGCAGACTTAATCTGGGAAAACAAATTGAAAACTGAATCTTACCTTTGTTGAGATAAAGATTAATCATCCCTCAGATACCAAAGACTGCAGGATTCTCATGAAAGAGACTGTAATACCACAGCACTGTTTATTGGCGTTTACCCTTTAAACGTTGGAAAATAATTCAAAGAGAATGAAAAAAGAGTTCCCTTGGGTGTTAACCCGCAACTGGGCTCATATAAATGGTTAGGATATATAACGTTAGGCCTCTTCTTCAGAGAAATATGCTATACTACTAAATGCAGACTAGTTCCTATTGATTGGTCAACTTTTTAATGGAGTTAGTATTGAAGTGAATTGTTGGCTTTCCTGTTTTTGACAAATTTAAGGAACCTATTAAAACTCTAATATAAGTTTAATTTTTAAACCTTTTAGATTAGACACAATCTTTGACTTAGAAATATTGACTTAAAAATAACCACTCTTCTTCTAACTGGGTATGAACAGTGGTGTAGAAAGGTTTAGAAGAGTGATGGAAGTGTTCTGTATCTGTGCTGTCTGATATGGCAGCCTCTAGTCACATGGGATTGCTGGGCACTTGAAATATGGCTAGTGTGACTAAGAAACTGAATTTTACTTTTATTTCATTTAAATTTTAAAGTCATCCATGGTGGATAGCACAGTGTATAGAACAATGTGTTCATAAGGAAAAAATAGTTATAGAAGACAAATAATTTGAAGATGTTTTTAAGAGCACATTCCTCTTCAGGGTTGGCCCATCTACTTAAGGACTCCATTTTCCCAAAATATATTAATCTGGTATTTTTTTGAAATTTTCTTCCACATCACTCATGTAACTATTAAACTTTGAGATCCATTTTTTTATTAATGCATATTCCCTGGTGATGTCTGTTGCTATGACTTACATGCCTAATCTTGGTTCAGTTTGGTTAAGCATTTGTTGAGCACATACTGGGTGCCAAGCACTGTACTGTGTGCTGGGAGTACAAAGATTAACAAGGTATAAATGTTTCATTAACAGTTTAGTCTAGTTGGAATTAACGGAGAGGGAGGTAGGGAAAAGAAAAACCTTAAAGTGTACACTTTTTTTTTTTCCTCCCTCCCTCACCACCACCTGCCCTCCACCACCCTTCCCCTTTGGTAACCACTAGTCCCTTCATGGAGTCTGTGAGTCTGCTGCTGTTTTGTTCCTTCAGTTTTGCTTCATTGTTATACTCAACAAATGAGGGAAATCATTTGGTATTTGTCTTTCTCTGCCTGACTTATTTCACTGAGCATAATACCCTCCAGCTCCATCCATATTGTTGCAAATGGTAGGATTTGTTTCTTATGGCTGAATAGTATTCCATGTGGTATATGTACCACATCTTTTTTATCCATTCATCTACTGATGGACACTTAGGTTGCTTCCATTTCTTGGCTATTGTAAATAGTGCTGCGATAAACATAGGGGTGCACATGTCTTTTTTAACTGAGAACTTGTTTTCTTTGGATAAATTCCTAGGAGTGGAATTCCCAGGTCATTTGGTATTTCTATTATTAGTTTTTTGAAGAACCTCCATATTGCTTTCCACAATGTTTGAACTAGTTTACATTCCCACCAGCAGTGTAGGAGGGTTCCCCTTTCTTTGCATCCTCGCCAGTATTTGTTGTTTTTAGTCTTTTTGATGCTGGCCATCCTTACTGGTGTGAGGTGATATCTCATTGTGGTTTTAATTTGCATTTCCCTGATAATTAGCGATGTGGAGCATCTTTTCATGTGCCTGTTGGCCATCTGAATTTCTTCTTTGGAGAATTGTCTCTTCATATCCTCTGCCCATTTTTAATCGGGTTATTTGCTTTCTGGTTGAGGTGTGTGAGTTCTTTATATATTTTAGATGTTAACCCCTTCTCAGATATGTCGTTCACAAATACATTCTCCCATACTGTAGAATGCCTTTTTGTTCTGCTGATGGTGTCCTTTGCTGTACAGAAGCTTTTTAGTTTGACATAGTCCCTTGAATTTATTTTTACTTTTGTTTCCCTTGCCAGAGGAGATGCGTTAGGAAAAAGTTGCTAATGTTTATATTCAGGAGATTTTTGCCTATCTTGTCTTCTAAGAGTTTTATGGTTTCATGACTTACATTCAAGTCTTTGATGCATTTCAAATTTACTTTTGTGTATGAGTTTAGACAATCCAATATCATTCTCTTGCATGTAGCTGTCCAGTTTTGCCAACACCAGTTGTTGAAGAGGCTGTCATTTCCCCATTGTATGTCCATGGCTCCTTTATCATATATTAATTGACCATATATGCTTGGGTTTATATCTGGACTCTCTAGTCTGTTCCATTGATCTGTTGTTCTTTTCTTGTGCCAGTACCAAATAGTCTTGATTACTGTGGCTTTGTAGTAGAGCTTGAAGTCAGGGAGTATAATCCCCCTGGCTTTATTCTTCCTTCTCAGGATTGCTTTGGCTATTCGGGGTCTTTTGTGGTTCCATATGAATTTTAGAACTATTTGCTCTAGTTCGTTGAAGAATGCTGTTGATATTTTGATAGGGATTGCATTGAATCTGTAAATTGCTTTAGATAGGATGTCCATTTTGACAATATTAATTCTTCCTATCCATGAGCACGGGATGTGTTACCATTTATTGTATCTTTAATTTCGCTCATGAGTGTCTTGTAGTTTTCAGAGTATAAGTCTTTCACTTCCTTGGTTAGGTTTATTCCTAGGTATTTTATTCTTTTTGATGCAATTGTGAATGGAATTGTTTTCCTGATTTCTCTTTCTGCGAGTTTATCGTTAGTATATAGGAATGCAACAGATTTTTGTGTATTAATTTTGTATCCTGCAACTTTGCTGAATTCAGATAGTAGATCTAGTAGTTTTGGATTGGATTCTTTAGGGTTTTTTATGTACAATATCATGTCATCTGCAAAAAGGGACAGTTTAACTTCTTCTTTATCAGTTTGGATGCCTTTTATTTCTTTGTTTTCTCTGATTGCCATGGCTTGGGACTCCAGTACTATGTTGAATCAAAGCGGGCAGAGTGGGCATCCTCATCTTTTTCCTGATCTTAGATGAAAAGCTTTCAGCTTCTCGCTGTTAAGTGTGATGTAGGCTTTGGGTTTGTCATATATGGATTTTATTATGTTGAGGTCTTTGCCCTCTATACCCATTTTGTTGAGAGTTTTTATCATGAATGGGTGTTGAATTTTGTCAAATGCTTTTTGGGCATCTATGGAGATGATCCTGTAGTTTTTGTCCTTCTTTTTGTTGATGTGGTGGATGATGTTGATGGATTTTCTAATATTGTACCATCCTTGCATCCCTGAAACAAATCCTACTTGATCATGATGGATGATCTTTTTGATGTATTTTTTAATTCGGGTTGCTAATATTTTGTTGACTATTTTTGCATCTATGTTTATCAGGGATATTGGTCTGTAATTTTCTTTTTTTTGTGGTGTCTTTGCCAGGTTTTAGTATTAGAGTGATGCTGGCCTCATAGAATGAGTTTGGAAGTATTTCCTTCTCTTCTAATTTTTGGAATACTTTAACAAGGATGGATATTAGGTCTTCACTAAATGTTTGATAAAATTCAGCGGTGAAGCCATCTGGTCAAGGAGTTTTGTTCTTAGGTAGGTTTTTGATTACCGGTTCAATTTTGTTGCTGGTAATTGGTCTGTTCAGATTTTCTGTTTCTTCCTGGGTCAGCCTTGGAAGGTTGTATTTTTCTAGAAAGTTGTCCGTTTCTTCTAGGTTATCCAGTTTGGTAGCATATAATATTTCATAATATTCTCTAATAATTCCTTGTGCTTCTGTGGTGTCTGTAGCGAATTTTCCTTTCTCACTTCTGATTCTGTTTATATGTTTAGACTTTTTTTCTTGATAAGTCCGGCTAGGGGTTTATCCATTTTGTTTATTTTCTCAAAGAACCAGTTACTGCTTTCATTGATTCTTTCTGTTGTTTTATTCTTCCCGATTTTATTTATTTATGCTCTAATCTTTATTATGTCCTTCCTTCTACTGACTTTGGGCCTCATTTGTTCTTCTTTTTCTAGTTTTGTTAATTGTGAGTTTAGATTGTTCATATGGAATTATTGTTCTTTCCTGAGGTTAGGTCTGTATTGCCGTATAGTTCTTTCTTAGCATGGCCTTCAGTGCTTCCCACAGATTTTGTGGTGTTGAATTATTGTTGTCATATGTCTCCATATATTGATCTCTGTTTTTATTTGGTCATTGTTCCATTGGTTACTTAGGAGCATGTTGTGAAGCCTCCATGTGTTTGTGGGATTTTTCATTTTCTTTGCATAATTTATTTCTACTTTCATACCTTTGTGGTCTGAGAAACTGGTTGGTACAATTCAATCTGTTTGAATTTACTGAGGCTCTTTTTGTGGCCGAGTATATGATCTATTCTTGAAAATGTTCCATCTGCACTTGAGAAGAATGTGTATTCTGCTGCTTTTGGGTGGAGAGTTCTGTAGATGTCTGTTAGGACCATCTGTTCTATTGTGTTCGTCAGTGCCTCTGTCTCCTTATTTTCTGTCTGGTTGATCTGTCAATTTGGAGTGTGGTGGTGAAGTCTCCTAGGATAGAATGCATTGCATTCTATTTCTCCTTTTAATTTTGTTAATATTTGTTTCACATATGTAGGTGCTCCTGTGTTGGGTGCATATTTATTTATAATGGTTATATCTTCTTGTTGGATTGACCCTTTTATCATTATGTAATGTCCTTCTTTGTCTCTTGTGACTTTCTTTGTTTTGAAGTCTATTTTGTCTGATACAAGTACTGCAAGTCCTGCAGTTTTCTCCCTATTAGTTGCATGAAATATCTTTTTGCATCCCTTCACTTTCAGTCTGTGTATGTCTTTGGGTTTGAAGTGAGTCTCTTGTAGGCAGCATATAGACAGGTCTTGTTTTTATATCCATTCAGTGGCTCTTTGTCTTTTCATTGGTGCGTTTAGACCATTTGCATTTAGGGTGATCATTGATTGGTATGTACTTATTGCCATTGCAGGCTTTAGATTCGTGGTTACCAAAGATTCAAGGGTAACTTCCTTACTGTCTGACAGCCTAACCTAATTCACTTAATATGCTATTACAAACACAATCTTAAGGTTATTTTTTCCTCCTTTTTCTTCCTCCTCCATTCTTCATATATAAGGTATCATATTCTGTACTCTTTGTGTATCCCTTGACTGACGTTGGGGGTAGTTGATTTGATACTGCATCTGCTTAGTACTTAATTGTTCTAAGTGCTTTACTGTGGTCTTATTTCCTCTGATGACAGCTGTTTAGCCTTAGGAACACTTCTATCTGTAGCAGTCCAAAAGTATATAACGACCTCATATGCCTCACCACCCAAAAAACAACCTAAGATTTAGAAATGGGTGGAGGACCTGAACAGACACTTCTCTAAAGAAGAAGTAGTAGTGGCCAACAGGTACATTAAAAGATGCTACACTTCGCTAATCACCAGGGAAATGCAAATTAAAACCACAATGAGATATCAACCTCATACCGGTTAGATTGTCCACTATCCAAAAGACAAGAAATAACAAATGCTGGCATGGATGTGGAGAAATGGGAACCCTTCTACACTGTTGGTGGGAATGTAAATTGGTGCAATTGCTGTGGAAAGCAATATGGAGGTTCCTCAAAAAAACTAAAAATAGAAAAAGCATTTGACCCAGTAATTCCACTTCTAGGAATTTACCAGAAAAACAAAACAAAGTCCCTGATTCAAAAAGAGATACGTTTATGTTTATGTTTATCATTGCACTATTTGCAATAGCCAAGATATGGAAGCAACCTAATTGTCCATCAATAGATGAGTGGATAAAGAAGAAGTGGTATATAACACATAACGGAATACCATCCATCCATAAAAACAATTTTCATCCCATTTACAACAGCACAGATGGAGCTAGAGGGTATTATGTTCAGTGAAATAAGCCATTCAAGAAAGACAAATACCAAATGATCTCCCTTACATGGGGAGTATAAAAACAAAGCAAAGCAGAAGGAACAAAATATCAGTAGACTCACAGACACTGAGAAGCAACTAGTGGTTACTAAGGGGAAGGGGATAAAGGGGCACAATAATTTGCAATCACAATATAAGGTGGTCACTGGGATGGTAGTACAGCATGGAGAATATAGTTAAGGATCTTGTAACATCTTACTATGTTGACAGATAGTAACTGCACTAGAGAGTGTCAGTTTTTAATAATACGGGTAACTGTTGAACCACTGTGTTGTATAATTGAAACCAACATAAGATTTTATATCAATGATACTTTAATTAAAAAATATATATATATTTCCACTGAATAATAAGGATTAAAAGCACACACACAAAAGAGAGATTCTATATAAAATTATCCTCCTAAAAGTTAGAATTTTACTTTTCCCATTAAATCTTTAATTAATTAAATTTCTTTTTGGTCTGATGTATGGTAGGTATCTTTCTTCACCTGATCCCCCAAAAAGCAGAGCTTGAGGTGGAAGTTTACATTATCAGTTTTACGTTATTAGGAAGTACATTCCCTGGGAGCAGAAGTATGGGCAAAAGGGAGTGAAGCACAGAAGGAGTGGTAACCAGTATGGAAGTGTAACTGACTGCTCAATCTCAAGAATCAGTCATAGGCTCATCTAACACATGATGAGAAAACAGATCTATCTGATGAAATGGAATCTATTTGTTCCCATCACTGTTGGTCATATTCACCCCTTGCATTACCAGATTACACATGGTGGGTGCCATGGTATCCCATGACAGTGTACAACTCAAGCATGAAGTGAGTGTTGTTATGTTGTGCCTGCATGAAAAAGTTGGCCACACCTAATATAGGGCTATTGGTTAGAGTAGGAGCTTGAACAAGAGACAGTAAGGCTGAAAGGATTGGAAAAGATGCATAAGTAGTGTGACACCTGGTACAGAATCCAAGTTCTTCAATAAAATAATTTTCATATGAGGGTAAGTCTCTCTCTACATTATTACTCTTCAGCAGTGTTTTTGCTATTGCTGGGCCTTTGCTTTTCCATATGGATTTCAGAATTAGCTGTCCATCTTTCATAGACTCTTTTGGAATTTTGATGAATATTGCTTTGAATCTGTAGATTAGTTTGAGGAAATTTGGCATCTGTACAATTTTGAGTCTTTAAGTTCATGAAGATTAATATCTCTATTTCGTTATGTCCTCTTAAAATCTTCCAATACATTTCCCCCTATATAAAAGTTCTAGGTCCATGGTTCCCAAAGTGTGCCAAGGCACATCCCACTGAGCTCAGAGGCACCATGGGATAATCTGAGTTTTAGAGAGAAACAGTCAATAAAATTGAAATTTTTTGGAGATATGTGATAATTTGAAAAAAGTTTTTTTCTCTAGCTTTTGGTAAGAGCACAGTATATAATTCATACAACTTACAAAATATGTGTCAATCAACTGTTTATGTCATTGGTAAGGCTTCTGGTCAACAGTAGGCTATTAATATATAAGTTTCTGGGTAGTCAAAATTTACATGCAAATTTTCAACTCGATCAGGAGGGTTGGTGTCCCTAACTCCCACATTGTTCAAAATATACTGGATTTAATATATCCAGTATATTAAATAAATGGAACTGTTAGGAATTATTTTGTCCTAGAGGTACTGAAATATTTGAGAATAGAAGGGCATCATAGATCAAGGTTTGGGAACTTCTGTCCTAGGAACTTACTATTTTTTATGGTATTATAAATGGTATCTTCCCCTCCTCCCATTTCATTTTCTGTTTAGTATACAAAAATGCTGTTGAATTTTGTATATTCCTCTTACAAATTTGCTAACTCCATATATATCCTAATTATCATAGTTTGTTTGCATTTTGTGGGATGTTAACAAATTCAGATAAAAATTTTTCAAAGTTTTTCAAACATCCTGCAGTTTCCCATCCCCTGAAAATAGTAACTCAGGGATTGAAAGGTTAAGTGATTTGTCTTTCGGTATACAACTTGATTAGTGGCAGTAGTTTATTTGCCTAAATTGATTAGCATTATTTAGTTGAAAAACCTATTTTGAATTTCTGTCATTTATATAACACTTTGTTAGATGCTTCTGGGAGATAAAAAGACTTTATAATATAAAATGTAAAGATATAAAAATCATTACCTTCTCACAAAAAGTAGAGGAAGTATTACTAAACTGATGGGCAGTGACTGCAATGGGGTATGGGGGGGGACTCGATAATATGGGTGATTGTAGTAACCACATTGTTTTTTCATGTGAAACCTTCATAAGAGTGTATATAGATAATACCTTAATAAAAAAAAGAAATAATGATCCATCATAATAGATAATAGAGGCAGTGTCATAATCTGCTTAGTGAGTATTTGCTAACTATGCAATACATACAATAGTGGAAAGTTCCCATTGTAGATGTTGTAATCCCTAAAGATGTAAGAACAAAAAAAAATGCAATTTTTCAACCACTGCCAGTTTACATTTAATTCTGTTCAGTATCCTGATTTTTTGTTTAGTTTAAGTGTAAAGCTAAATAACATTCATGTGTTGTCTGCAAAGTGAAAAATATATAAGGGTACTTTTAGTGGGCAATGGATCATTAGATTGGGTCTCTATGGTATCTTATTTATTAAAAGCAGTATTATTCATTTTACTTTTGCTGATAATTGTATATAATTTAAAACGTTCCAAAATCAAATTTACAGAGCAAGGTATATTCAGAGAAGTCTTTTAACTCAGTCCCCTGCATTTTATTCCTTCTCTTACCCAAAGTGACCATAAAAAATTATGGTTCATCCTTCCATTTAAAAGATAATAAGCATGTATGTGTATATATTGATATACCTTTCCCCTGGCAGTAAATGGTAGCAATACCATATATTTTCCCTCATCTTGCATTTTCGTTAGTAATGTATCCTGAGATCACTCCATGGCAGTATATAGAGTGATTTCCTCACTCATTTTTAGAGCTTTATAATACTTCAGTGTGTGACATATCATAGTTAATTCAACCAGTCCCCAATTTATGGCCATTTTGAGATGCTTCTAGTCTTCTGCTGTTACAGATGATACTATAATAACCGGCTAGTGTATATGCCTATTTGTATTTTTGCCAGTGTGTCTTGAGGTTAGATTCCTAGAAATGGAATATCCTGGTCCATACTCTTAAACACTATGTTATACTGCTTTCGTATGAAATAAAAGTTGCAGATTATTTATTTAACCTATCCTCTTTCAGAGGAAAACTCAGTCTGCCGTAATTTAATTTCCTAAGTCAATTTTGGGGGGAAAATTAATATATTGGAAAAAATAAGAGAAAGGAAAACTATAATAAAAAATATGTATTTCCATTTGTAAATACTTGGATCACAACTACTCTAAAAGTCAGAATGAAGTGGTTATAGGCCTGTATCTATACATAGGCTTGGCCACAGTGCAGGCTCCTGCAGGTGCCAGTGATGATGCAACCAGCAAGAGCACAATGCTTCAGTGATGTGATATTCCAAATGGTGAATACACTTCTTGGTAAACTTGGAGCAGAACAAAGTCCAAGCTTGTCTTAGTTTCATAGTGGATACATACCTGGAAAATTCATTGTGTTTTAAAACTATGTAAAAAAATATCTTCTGTATGTAAAGTAGTACTGTGCTGTAGGTTCAGATAATTAGCCTTTTTTTTTTTAACTACAACTCAGTGCATGGTGGGACATTTAAGGGTTGTGAGGACTTGGTGGCACATTGTAAATTTTGGTATCTGTGACTGCTCACTAAATATCAGTAGGTCCCCTGTTCATTCCTATTAGTGTTTATTTGTGCTTTTTGTGTTTCTTGATTAATTTTGCCAGAAGAATTTTACTAGTTTTGTCTAAAACCCAATTTTTAGCTTTATTGATCTTCTCTATTGTATAGTAGTCTCCTATTTAGCAATTTCTGCTTTAATCTTTATTAATCTCTTTCTACTTTCTCTGGGTTTATTGTTTTTGATTATCTAGGGTTTTGTTTATTTTGCTTCTTAGGTTGGATGTTTAACTCATTAATTTTTAGTTCTTTTTTAGAGTAGAAGTTCAGAACTAAGCATCCTGAAGAGCTTTAATCATATCCTGCAAGTTTTTTTGCCTTTTTTTTTTTTTTTTTTTGGTGGTAAAATTGGTACAGAGCATAAAATTGATCATTTTAATCATTTTTAGATGTACAATTCATTGGTATTCATTAGGTACATTCACACTGATGAACAACCATTACCACTATCTGTTTCCAAAATTTCTTCATCATCCCAAATAGAAACTCCGTACCCATTAAAACAGTAACTTCGCATTTTGGTGTGCCACTAGGCCCCGGTAACCTCTATCTTATTTTCTGTGTCTCTGAATTTGACCACTTAGATACCGCATATAAGTGAAATTACACAGTCCTTGTCCTTTTTTGTATGTTTATTTAATGTTTTCAAAGTTCATCCTTGTTAGAGTACCTGTCAAATTTCATTCCTTTTTAAAGCTGAGTAGTAGCCTACTGTCTATCTGTCTATATACACACCACATTTTGTTTATCAATCCTGTAAGTTTTGATACATATATAAGAATATAGTACTTTGTCCTCCATTTACCCTCTGGTCCCAAGCACATAGGCTGGTGAAAATCATGCCTGGACTTGCCTCACCTTATCTCTAAACATTTCGCCCCACCCCTTAAGATCCAATCACCAACTCCCCATAGCAGAACGCACCCTATCCCTACTCCTTAAAAATGCACTTCCTCACCCACGAGCTGCTGCTCTCTGCTCAGAGGCAGCCATTCTCTCTTTCAGCCATTAAAATCTCTTGCGTGGGCCCGTGTCTCCTGAGTCATGCTGGGGTAAGGAAGGTCACAGCGAGATACCCTTTCAACATAGTTTTTTCATTCTGAGTATTTTCTAATTTCCATTATGTTATCTTTTCTTAACCATAAGTGTTTTGGAGGTGTTTTAAAATTTCCAAACTTAAGGGTTGTTTTTCCTAGTTATCTTTTTGTTATTGATTTCCAATTTCATTGATTTTCGTTGAGTATAGAGTGATTCCATTCTTTTGAAAATTTCTCAGCCTCAAAATTTTTTATTTCAACCTCATTCTTGAATGATAGTTTTGTTGAATCTGCAATTTATGTTGGCAGCTTTTTCTTTTATTACACTGAGGCTATTCCATTGTCTTCTTGATTTCATTGTTGGTATCAAGAAGTAAAGTCCAGCTTCCTCAGTTTGCCCCTTTTTCTCCTTTGGTTGATTTTAGAAATTCTTTGATCTTAATTTCACTATGTGTCTTCACTTTGATGTGCATAGATTACTTTTTATTCTGCTTTTGATTGATTAAGTTTCTTGAATTTATGGATTTGTGGCCTTTATCAGTTCTAGAAATTTCTCAGCTGATAGTTTATCTGGTGAACCATTCCCTCATTCATTCTATCCTCTCCCTCCGGAACTCCAAAAAGATATATCTTAGATCTTCCAACATACTTATCTTACTTTCATATTTCTCTCCCTTTGTGTCTGTGCGGCATTCTAGGTACTTCGTTCAGAAACATCTCCTAGTTCACTAATTCTCTCTTCCACTAAGTCTGCTGCTTTTTACTTCAAGTTTTAATTTTCAGGTATTACATTTTTTTCTTACTGAAAGTTTTGTATGTTGTGGTGGCTTCTTTGGTTGGTTGGTTGGTGGTTGGGTTTTTGTTTTTTTGTTTGTTTTTGCTTTTATTTTCAGGCTTCTTACACATATTCTGTGTTAGATCATTCCACATCTGTTTCACCAGTCTGTTTTGGCTAGTTCCCAATCACGGTGCCTTGTTTATTTGCTGGATTAGAATTTTGTCTTCGAGTATTATTTGAGTTCTGTATTGAAGTTGTTGTCTCACAGGGAGACCTTACTTTGTATTTGATTTTGCCATTTACCAGGGAGTTCTGGCAACATGGCTGCAATCAGTTAAACCTATTCAGGACGGGATTTCAAAGGTGCAGTGAATTCAGACCATAAACCTGCATTTTGTTGTTAGGATTCCTCAGAGCTCCCCACCCTTGTTATCACCAGACTCAAAATAGTTCAGGTTTTCTTGTTCCCTCTGCCCAGAGGGAATTTATTCCTGATTTACTCTTATATAGACTGTAACTTTTAGGTCCAGGTGATATGTGGGAGGGACTCCTATTCAATTTTTCAATTTAGGCAGACTAGGTTTTATCACCTGTCCTCTGTTGACAGCCATCAAAGTGGAGGTTTAAGATCTCCAGGCTTTAGTCAGAAGTCCATCCAATTTACTAATAACCAGATTAGTAAATTGCTCACTCTCTTGTTCCTGGTTTCACTTTGCTTTGGGTTTTATGGAAACATCCCTTGCATCTTAACTAGCTTATCTGTGCAGTTTTAAAGATTTTATATGTTATCCAGCCCTTTATTTATTTGAGTTTGAAGCAAAGTTTCATTTTGTTTTCCTTCTTTATTCTTTACTCTTGTGCCCCAGTTGTATTTTCTACATCTCCTCACCACTTCCTTTTTCCCTTTCCCTTTCTGGTGTTGCTACAAATAGGCCTGGTGTTAGGACCATTGCCACCAAATGAAAACACTCCTTTCCTTCTAATCTGTGGTCTTTCCTTCTACAGTGTATGTTGTCCACTTGAGGTGCTTTGGGATGTTTTCAGTGATGCTTTTGCTTTCAAAGGCGTTTGAGGCTTTGTTTGGAGAGAGGGGTAGGGAAAGGAAGAAAGTCCAGTAAAGGTTTTGGGGGCTCTTACTTCTTGGTTGTTAGAAGTCTTATCAAACAGTGTATTATTACACTCAGAAGACTAAAACTTAAGGTTCATATATTACTTATATAAACTGTAAGTAAAAATATAAAGCAAAATTATGCTTTTTAAATCATCATGGTTTTCAATAGTATATGGTTTGTACTTGGAGTACCATAATTGATATAAGCAGAGTATAATAAACTTAGTGTTTCTACTAGTTGGACTGACTGGTTTCAGACACCACTCCTTTCATTTCTGTTGTATATTTAGCTTCCCCTAGTCTCCTTCAGTAGACAATTAAGGGATTGTTTGTCTTTGAGTTGTGTCACAATTAAACAATAGGCCTGTTAGAAGAGTACAGTGTGTTTTGGGCATGCTTTTTGTTTCGCCTACTTGTTTTTCACTGAAAAGTAGCAAAAAACATTTGAACACATTTGGAGAGAGGCACTATTTATCACTTGCTCCTTTTTTATAAACATTTTTGAGTAATGGTGGGATAAAACATAGGTAAATCAGTATTTTATCATGAATTGTTTTTAATGTTCTTTATTGTTTCTGGCTAAAACATAAGATGTAAAGAACCTTGTTACATCCTCATTTGCCACTTGTTAGGCATTGACACCATGAGTAGAAGCAGTATACAAAAAAATACACTGCCTTATGTAAAATAATTAAAGACTAAGGCTGTGAATCATCTCTTAGGGGAAAACTGTAAAATTTCCAAAAATATTGTTGTTAATTAAGGGCAGTTTATATATTGTTTACAGAAATGCTGTTTGATAAGAGAACTAATAAATTCAGGAAGAATAATATTTCACCTGGGGACAGAGTGTAGTACCATAAATTAGTAAACATTATTGTCTGATACATGCAAGGATCTGTGTTAAACATTAAGGAAGATAGACATGGATTAAAGATGGCGGCATGAGAGGTGAGACAGAGGCTTCCTCCTGAAACCTCATATAATATGAAAATAAAGCTACTTCAACTACTCTTGAAAGAGCAACGGGAAAGAGGATGGCAACAAACTGCATACACCTGGAGACAAGAGCAGCCCTCACAGAAAAGGGTAACGTACTAAAGCTGTGGTCCTGCAGGATCCAAACCCTTCCCCCACCCCAACTCACCAGTGGGAGGAACAGGAACAGAGCAGGGAGGGAGTGGAGATGTGGGACTGCTGAATACCTAACTCTGGAGATCTGCTCTGGGAGCACAAACCTGCATTACATGGTGCTTGCATGATACTCTTGTAATTAGGGGGTTGGAAACCTAAGACAGTCAGAATTCCTGGAGAGACTAAGAATCCAGCTGCTTGTGAAAGCAGGGATCCATACCCAGCTGCTTGGGGCAAAAGAAGGGTGGGCAGTCTGAGAGACTTCCTAACAAAGAAGCCCTTAGCAAGAGAGCTGCTAAAGGGGCAAGGATTGCACGGAGCTTACTGCTCAGGAGAAAGGACAGACAGACAAAATTGTCCGGGTGCACTCTGCCCAGCAGTTTGGGAGCTTTCACGATCTTCAGGTGCTCCAGCTCCCTGGCTGCCTACACAGCTCCAAGAACCCCTTCTGTGACAGGTAGACTTGTGCGCCTTTTTTCTGGCCAGCCACACTGGGCTTGCAAACCGGGAAATCCTTCCCTGGTGTTAGACCAGCCAGAGGGAAAATCTGTCTATAGCAACTAAAAACGCAAAGTACAGAGGCGTATACCTGTGTGCTTAGCCCACTGGTTCAGGCATTGGAGACAGGCATAGCAGCCAGGAACCAGCAAACACCCCTTTCCTCCCCAGAGGCACCAATACCACTCCCTTACAATCCCCGCATTGCTTCGGGCTGAGCAGCTCCAGAAAGTAGAGCTTCTGGGCACTAGAGGGCGCCATACACAAATATGAAATGCCAAAGGAACCTGGTCCAGAGTAAAATTATGAACACAACTCCTGAGAAAGATTTAAATGATATGGACCTTATGACTCTCCCTGAAAGGGAGTTCAAAATAAAAATCATTAACATGCTCATGGAGGTACGGAAAGATATTCAAGAACTCAGGAATGAATTCCGGTCAGAGATCCAATCATTGAAGAACACAATGGATGGTATTAAAAGCAGATTGGATACGGTGGAGGAGACAATAAATGAAATAGGAACTAGAGAAGAGGAATATAAAGAAGCTGAGGCACAGAGAGAAAAAAGGATCTCTAAGAATGAAAGAATATTGAGAGAACTGTGTGACCAATCCAAACGGAACAATATTCGCATTATACGGGTACCAGAGGAAGAAGAGAGAGAAAAAGGGATAGAAAGCGTCTTTGAGGAGGTGATTGCTGAAAACTTCCCCAATCTGGGGAAGGAGATAGTCTCTCAGGCCATGGAGGTGCGCAGATCTCCCAACACAAGGGACCCAAGAAAGACAACAGCAAGACATATAGTAATTAAAATGGCAAAGATCAAGGATAAGGACAGACTATTAAAAGCAGCCAGAGAGAGAAATAGGATCACATACAAAGGAAAACCCATCAGGCTATCATCAGACTTCTCAGCAGAAACCTTACAGGCCAGAAGGGAGTGGCATGATGTATTTAATGCAATGAAGCAGAAGGGCCTTGAACCAAGATTACTTTATCCCGCAAGATTATCATTTAAATTTGAATGAGGGATTAAACAATTCCCAGATAAGCAAAAGCTGAGAGAATTTGCCTCCCACAAACCATCTCTACAGTGTATTTTGGAGGGACTGCTATAGGAGGAAGTGTTCCTACAGATTAATAACTCTCACCAGAGATAATAAAACCACAGTAAAGAAAATAGAACAGCTAATTACTAAGCAAATGCAAAATTAAATTAACTATCCCCAAAGTCAATCAAGGGATATACAAACAGTACAGAAAATGATACCTAATACATAAAGAATGGAGTAGAAAGAAAAAGAAGGAAACAAACAAACAAAAAAAGAACCTTTAGATTGTGTTTGTAATAGAATATTAAGTGAGTTGTTAGACTTTTAGATAGTAGGGAAGTTAACCTTGAACCTTTGGTAACCACGAATCTGAAGCCTGCAATGCTAATAAGTACATACCTATCCATAATCACCCTAAATGTAAATGGACTGAATGCACCAGTCAAAAGACATAGAGTCACTGAATGGATAAAAAAACAAGACCCATCTATATGCTGCATTCAAGAGACTCACCTCAAACCCAAAGATATACACAGACTAAAAGTGAAGGGATGGAAAAAGATATTTCATGCAAACAACAAGGAGAAAAAAGCAGGTGTTGCAGTGCTTCTATCAGACAAAATAGACTTCAAAACGAAGAAAGTAGCAAGAGATAAAGAAGGACATTACATAATGATAAAGGGGTCAGTCCAACAAGAATATATAACCATTATAAATAAATATGCACCCAACACAGGAGCGCCAGCATATGTGAAACAAATACTAACAGAATTAAAGGAGAAAATAGACAGCAATGCATTCATTTTAGGAGACTTCAACACATCACTCACTCCAAAGGACAGATCAACCAGACAGAGAATAAGTAAAGACAAAGAGGGACTGAACAACACACTAGAACAGATGGACCTAACAGATATCTACAAAACTCTGCACCCAAAAGCAGCAGTATACACATTTTTCTCAGGTGCACGTGGAACATTTCCAGAATAGACCACATACTAGGCCACAAAAAGAACCTCAGTAAATTCAAAAATATTGAGATTCTACCAGCCAACTTCACAGATCACAAAGATATAAAACTAGAAATAAATTTTAGAAAGAAATCAAAAAAGCTCACAAATACATGGAGACTTAACAACATTCTCCTAACTGATCAATGGGTTAACGACCAAATCAAAACAGAAATCAAAGAATATATGAAGACTAACGATAACAACAACACAAAGCCACAACTTCTGTGGGACTCAGCAAAGGCAGTTCTAAGAGGAAAGTATATTGCAATCCAGGCCTATTTAAAGAAGGAAGAACATTTCCAAATGAATAGTCTAAAGACACAATTACTGAAATTAGAAAAAGAACAAATGAGGCCCAAAGTCAACAGAAGGAGGGACATAATAAAAATCAGAGAAGAAATAAATAAACTGAGAAGAATAAAACAATAGAAAAGTTAAATGAAACCAAGATCTGGTTCTTTGAAAAAATAAACAAAATGGATAAACCCCTAGCCAGACTCATTAAGAGGAAAAGAGAATCTTCACACATAAAGAGAATCAGAAATGAGAAAGGAAAAATCACGACGGACCCCACAGAAATACAAAGAATCATAAGAGAATATTATGAGAATCTATATGCTAACAAGCTGGAAAACATAGAAGAAATGGACGACTTCTTAGAAAAATACAACCTTCCAAGACTGACCAAGCAACAAACAGAAAAACTAAACAGACCAATCACCAGCAATGAAATCAAATTGGTAATCAAAAAACTACCCAAGAACAAAACCCCAGGACCAGATGGATTCACCTCTGAATTCTACCAGACATATAGAGAAGAAATAACACCCATTCTCCTTAAAGTCTTTCAAAAAATAGAAGAGGAGGGAATACTTCCAAACTCATTCTATGAAGCCAGCATCACTCTAATACCAAAACCTGGCAAAGACCTCACCAAAAAGGAAAATTACAGACCAATATCCCTGATGAACATAGATGCAAAAATACTCAACAAAATATTAGCAAACCGAATTCAAAAATACACCATGATCAAGTGGAATTCATCCCACGGATGCAAGGATGGTACAACATTCGAAAATCCATCAACATCATCCACCACATCAACAAAAAGAAGAACAAAAACCACATGATCATCTCCATAGATGCTGAAAAAGCATTTGACAAAATTCAGCATCCATTCCTGATTAAAACTCAACAAAATGGTTATAGACGGCAAGTACCTCAACATCATAAAGGCCATACATGACAAACCCACAGCTAACATCATACTTAATGGCGAGAAGCTGAAAGCTTTTCATCTAAGATCGGGAACAAGACAGGGATGCCTACTCTCTCCACTGTCATTCAACATAGTACTGGAGGTCCTAGCCACGGCAATTAGACAAAAGAAAGACATACAAGGCATCCAGATTGGTAAAGAAGTCAAATTGTCACTATTTGCGGATGACATGATATTGTACATAAAAAACCCTAAAGAATCCACTCTAAAACTACTAGAACTAATATGTGAATTCAGCAAAGTTGCAGGATACAAAATTAACACACAGAAATCTGTTGCTTTCCTATACACTAATGATGAACTAACAGAAAGAGAAATCAGAAAAAGAATTCCATTCACAATTGCATCAAAAAGAATAAAATACCTAGGAATAAACCTAACGAAGAAAGTGAAAGACCTGTACTCTGAAAACTACAAGACACTCCTACGAGAAATTAAAGAGGACACTAACAAATGGAAATGCATCCCATGCTCTTGGCTAGGAAGAATCAATATTGTCAAAATGGCTATACTACCTAAAGCAATCTACACATTCAATGCAATCGCTATCAAACTACCAACAGCTTTCTTCAATGAACTGGAACAAATAATTCTAAAATTCATATGGCACCACAAAAGACCCCGAATAGCCAAAGCAATCCTGAGAAGGAGGAATAAAACAGGGGGAATTACGCTCCCTGACTTCAAGCTCTACTACAAAGCCACAGTAATCAAGAAAATTTGGTATTGGCATAAAAAAAGACGCACAGACCAGTGAAACAGAATAGAAAATCCAAACATTAACCGAAACATACACAGTCAATTAATATTGGATAAAGGAGCCTTGGATATACAATGGGGAGATGACAGCCTCTTCAGCAGCTGGTGTTGGAAAAACTGGATAGTTACATGTAAGAGAATGAAATTGGACTACAGTCTAACCCCATACACAAAGGTAAACTCAATGTGGATCAAAGACCTGAATGTAAATCATGAAACCATAAAACTCTTAGAAAAAAAACATAGGCAAAAATATCTTGGACATAAACATGTGCGACTTCTTCATTAACATATCTCCCCGGGCAAGGGAAACAAAAGCAAAAATGAACAAGTGGGACTATATCAAGCTGAAAAGCTTCTGTACAGCAAAGGACACAATCAGTAGAACAAAAAGACATCCTACAGTATGGGAGAATATTTTCATAAATGATATATCCGATAAGGGGTTGACATCCAAAATATATAAAGAACTCATGCACCTTAACAAACAAAAAGCAAATAATCCAATTAAGAAATGGGCAGAGGACATGACTAGACACTTCTCTAAAGAAGAAATTCAGATGGCCAACAGGCAAATGAAAAGATGCTCCACATCGCTAATCATCAGAGAAATGCAGATTAAAACCACAATGAGATATCACCTCACACCAGTGAGGATGGCCAACATCCAAAACACAAAGAACAACAAATGTTGGCGAGGATGTGGAGAAAAGGGAACCCTCCTACACTGCTGGTGGGAATGCAAATTAGTTCAACCATTGTGGAAAGCAGTATGGAGGTTCCTCAAAAAACTCAAAATAGAAATACCATTTGACCCAGGAATTCCACTCCTAGGAATTTACCCTAAGAATGCAGCAGCCCAGTTTGAAAAAGACAGATGCACCCCTATGTTTATCGCAGCACTATTTACAATAGCCAAGAAATGGAAGCAACCTAAGTGTCCATCAGTAGATGAATGGATAAAGAAGAGGTGGTACATATGCACAATGGAATATTATTCAGCCATAAGAAGAAAACAAATCCTACCATTGGCAACAACATGGATGGAGTTGGAGGGTATTATGCTCAGTGAAATAAGCCACACCAAAAAAGACAAGTATCAAGTGATTTCACTCATATATGGAGTATAGGAACAAAGAAAAAAACTGAAGGAACAAAACAGCAGCAGACTCACAGAACCCAAGAACGGACTAATAGTTACCAAAGGGAAAGGGACTGGGGAAGATGGGTGGGAAGGGAGGGATAAGAGGGAAAAAGGGGCATTATGATTGCAGATGTAATATGTGGGGGGGGGCTGTACAACTCAGAGAGGACAAGTAGTGTCTCTATAGCATCTCACTACGCTGATGGACAGTGACTGTAATGGGGTTGGTGGGGGGGACTTGATGAAGGGGGTAGTTTAATAATCATAATATTGCCCATGTAATTGTAGATTAATGATCCAAAATAAATTATAAAAAAAAAGAATACTTATGAGAAGCTAATAAAAGAATAAGTGATTTAAAAAAAAAAGAACATATGGGATGTGAACAATTTCCAGGGATGTGTTGTTTTAATTTGTCTGATTTTTCACATAGTATTCAAGATCAAATAGACAACGTTCACCATGTTATTGATAACTTTTCACAAATGCCTGGATTATTAAATTGGTTTTCTTTGTTTCATTGGATATGGCCTATAATTGTAGGTCTAATGCTGTTATTCATTTGTATTCCTGTTCTCCTAGTGTGTGTGCAGAAGGCAGTTGTTGGTCTTTTAAAGCCAATACAAGCATATGCTACTTTTCAAGAATTAACTTCAAGAAATAAGTGATTCCTTTTAAACAACTTTGTGAAATCATATACTGATTCCCCACCTGCATTTGCTGCAAGAAAATAATCATGTATATTGTGATTTTATCCAGAATTATAGCTGCTGGCTGTCCTCTCTTTCATATTTTATCTCCCGGTTTGGTCCCAGGAGATGGCTGGTTAGCCAGAGATGGGTAAGATTCCTCATGGGAGGAACAACCTAAGACAGGCACAGTCGCAAGGGACCTCAGGTGAGCAACGTGGGGGCCAACTGAGGTGAGGCATAGAACCTCACCCCTCCAGATGAGAGAGACATTGCCTGTGACAAGCTATGTCACAGGCCGAGCCCAGCTAATCATTATTCTGGTACCTTCCACATATATATGCATATACATTTGCGTCAAATAAAACAAAAAAGGGGAAATGTGGGATTCACTTATAATTTAAGTATAAAAGTCATATGAATAATCATAGTTGACTTGATTGATTATAGTAACTGAATTAGTTTCTCTGATATGACTGCCTTTGCATTGTTTACCTTGTGAGAACTTGTTCACTATGTTCCTTGCATTGTTCACCTTGTGGGAGCTTGTTCACTGTATTGGAACTTGTTCGTTGCATGGTGAGCAATAATGTCTTGTGTATTGAAAAGTTAAGAGAAAAAACTTCAAAAGTTCACATCGCAAGAAAAAATAAGTTGTAACTATGTATGTTGAAGGATGTTAACAAACTTACTGTGATAATCATTTCACAATAAAATAAAATACTATTACCAAAAAAAACATTAAGGAAGATCGTAGAATAATATAAAAATACTAATGGTAATAATGATAGTAATAGTAGTATAATCACTGCCTTAGAATTGTGTGCAGTCTGTGTGACTGTAGGAAAACCACTTACTCTTTGATCCGTTCCTTCACATGTAAAATAAAGAATATGATCCAGATTAATTGTAATCCATCTTTAATACTCTGAATTTATTTTCCTCTGTAACTTGGATTCATAAGATGTAAGGGGTTATTTTGAATAGGATTAGGTGGGAATGACCTTACAAAGGAAATAATTTTTACTGGTCATTAGATGATTTGGTTGAGTAAAGAATAGGATGAAGAAAATTTAAGAATGAATAAATAGTTACACAGAGATGGTTTGGGCCAGAAAAGTCTGGTGTACTTG
The DNA here is from genome assembly GCA_032199065.1 of Smutsia gigantea. Lineage (NCBI taxonomy): Eukaryota > Metazoa > Chordata > Mammalia > Pholidota > Manidae > Smutsia > Smutsia gigantea. The sequence continues at coordinate 29,921 of JAVSCE010000140.1, forward strand.
GGAAACATGAAGTATTGGATTTAAGTGGTGCGTTCATATGAGATCATATTGATTTAGTAGTAAATGGCCCTAAATGCCAGAGTTTAGTCCTTCGTCTGTTGATTATGCATAGCTACTGAGGGAAGGTATAGACAGGGAGAGTGATATCATGTGTATTTTTTTGTTTTTAAATACCCCAGAATTTATTTAATGTTTGCTTGATACATTTTATGTAAAAAGGTTGGGATATTTACTTTGAGTGCCCCGTGGTAAATCTCATGGAGGCATCAGGTGTTATTTTTAGTCAACTTTGTGCAAATTCTAACTTCTGTTTTCTAAACAAAAACTGAATGCATAAAAACTCTTTAGGAAGCTAGAGAAATCTTGAGATGAAGTGATAAAATATCAAGGTCATGCTCATATTTACTAAGATCTAATCACTTATGGGACATATTAGAATTATTGCTGTCATGTTTGTCATCTTGAGTGATTTCATTAGGGACATCTGTGACTTACATGTTTAATATTAAGTTTGAGTTTCATTTAGGTATGTGTTGCCTGCAGGTAACTATTTCTTGAAATGTAGTTTATTCAATTTTATAATGTACAGTCACCAAGAAGAAAGCTCTGAAACAAACATAATGTATTAGCACCTTTTTGGTTCTGTGGGACTGAATTTGTGCAGAAAATAAGAAAGTTACTGTGCAGTGTACTAAAACAGAGCAGCAAGGAAATTTTTTTGGATAACCAAACTATAAAGAAAGGCTGTGTTCTAAAAGTCGCCACATAATGTCCTTTGCTTAGAATTTGTGTTTTCATATAAATGTTAATTAGTCTCTCTGGTTAGGCCATGAAAGCTTACTCATCTTTCTGATTTTTGTTTTGAGAAACCGTATAGTAAATACTATTGCACTTCTGTAGGTTTTCAAGCATGTTAAAGATTTGATTAGGTTTTTATACCCTAAGTTGGAAATCTAGTCATTGATTACCATTTCCTATGTTAAAAATGTGTTCTATAGAATATAGGATGAGGTAAACAGGGGTCTTCTGCTACCTCAATAAAACATCAGAAAGAATTGAGGGTTATGAGAGTGAACTTTGAGCTTGAGTATAGTTTAAAACAGCAATTGTTTAAGTATGGTCTGTGTGGTATCCTTGGGGGGGGGTCCATGAGGTCAAGATCTATTTTCAAAATAATCCTAAAACATTGTCTCTTAATACACTATGTTGACATTCGCATTGATGGTGCAAAAGCAGTGGTGAGTAAAACTGCCCCTACCTTAAGACAAATCAAGGCAGTAGCCATGTGTTTCTAGGTCTTTTTAAAGACCCAGTTTCACTTAAGCATGTACTTGATGAAATGAAAAATTATTAATTTTATTATATCTCTACTTTTGAGTTCATTTAATATAGCAAAATGAGAAGTACTCAATAAGGCACTTAGAATGTATGATGGTTGTCTTGCGAACACCACTTACATGATTGAGCTAAATCGAGCCTCGTCATGGAACACCATTTTTAGTCGAAAGAACTGGCCCACAAACCCCAGTTGTTCAGACTTAGCTATTTGGCAGACATTTTCTCAAAAATGAACAAAGTGACAGAATTTGTTGCAGTTGGTAAAATTTAAGATTTTGGGTCAAAATTAGAATTTTAGATGATTTGTATGCATTTTCTTGAGTGTGACAGTTTCCCAGTACTGATACTTTACTCACAAGATCAGTGGTGATATTAATAAATGTTACTTTTCTTAATAAGGAAATGTGTCAACATTGGAATATGTTCATAATTTAGGTAGCCAATATTCTCCAAATAATCAGTTCATGACACTTCAAAATTCATGCACTGATAAAAGATCCATTCAAAGTACAAGAAAAAGTAGGCTGAATGTAACAGTGCACAAAAAATTTTTGCTGTGGTTTCAGATTCCACAACCAAATTTTAGGAAGGTTGAGTTTGATATATATCAAAGATATCCACAATTATCTGAAAGTTATTAAATTACTCCCTTTTTAAGAACATGTTGATAAAAGGATATGTGTGCATAACCTAATGTAAACAAGTGTGCATTGGTCTTCAGATTATGAACTTTTAGAGAAGAACTAGGTCCTCTCTTACTTTGTCCAGCATCTACATAGAATCTTATTATAATAATGGTCATGATACTCTTGGCTAGGAAGAATAAGTATTGTCAAAATGGCTATACTACCCAAAGCAATCTACAGATTGAATGCAATCCCTATCAAACTACCAACAGCTTTCTTCAATGAACTCGAACAAATAATTCTAAAATTCATATGGCACCACAAAAGACCCCGAATAGCCAAAGCAATCCTGAGAAGGAGGAATAAAACGGGGAATTATGCTCCCTGACTTCAAGCTCTACTACAAAGCTACAATAATCAAGAAAATTTGGTATTGGCACAAAAACAGACCCACAGATCAGTGGAATAGAATACAAAATCCAAACATCAACCCAAACACATACAGTCAATTAATATTTGATAAGGGAGCCTTGGATATACATTGGGGAGATGACGGCCTCTTCAGCAGCTGGTGTTGGAAAAACTGGACAGCTACATGTAGGAGAATGAAATTGGACTACTGTCTAACCCCATACACAAAGGTAAACTCAAGGTGGATCAAAGACCTGAATGTAAGTCATGAAACTATAAAACTCTTAGAAAAAAATATAGGCAAAAACCTCTTGGACATAAACATGAGTGACTTCTTCATGAACATATCTCCCCAAGCAGGGGAAACAAAAGCAAAAATGAACAAGTGGGACTATATCAAGCTGAAAAGCTTCTGTACAGCAAAGGACACCATCAGTAGAACAAAAAGACTTCCTACAGTATGGGAGAATATATTCATAAATGATGTATCCGATAAGGGGTTGACATCCAAAATATATAAAGAACTCACGCACCTCAACAAACAAAAAGCAAATAATCCATTTAAGAAATGGGCAGAGGACACTAATAGACACTTCTCTAAAGAAGAAATTCAGATGGCCAACAGGCACATGAAAAGATGCTCCACATCGCTAATCATCAGAGAAATGCAGATTAAAACCACAATGAGATATCACCTCACACCAGTGAGGATGGCCAACATCCAAAACACAAACAACGACAAATGTTGGCGAGGATGTGGAAAAAAGGGAACCCTCCTATGTTGCTGGTGGGACTGCAAATTAGTTCAACCATTGTGGAAAGCAGTATGGAGGTTCCTCAAAAAACTCAAAATAGAAATACCATTTGACCCAGGAATTCCACTCCTAGGAATTTACCCTAAAAATGCAGCAACACAGTTTGAAAAAGACATATGCACCCCTCTGTTTATCGCAGCACTATTTACAATAGCCAAGAAATGGAAGCAACCTAAGTGTCCATCAGTAGATGAATGGACAAAGAAGATGTGGTACATATACACAATGGAATATTATTCAGCCATGAGAAGAAAACAAATCCTACCATTTGCAACAACATGGATGGAGCTAGAGGGTATTATGCTCAGTGAAATAAGTCAAGCTGAAAAAGACAAGTACCAAATGATTTCACTCATATGTGGAGTATAAGAACTAAGGGAAAAAAAAAACTGAAGTAACAAAACAGCAGCAGACTCACAGAACCCAAGAACGGACTAATAGTTACCCAAGGGAAAGGGACTGGGAGGATGTGTGGGAAGAAGGGGCATTACGATTAGCAGATGTAATGTTTGAGGGGCATGGGGAGGGCTGTACAACCCAGAGAGGACAAGTAGTGACTCTATGGCATCTCACTACGCTGATGGACAGTGACTGCAATGGGGTGGGGCGTGGGGGGGGGGGAACCTGATGAAGGGGGTAGTGTAATCACCATAATATTACTCATTTAATTGTAGATTAATGATATCAAAATAAATTAAAAAAAATAATGGTCATGATAGTAGTCATAGCACCAGCAGCATTCATTCTTTATTAGCTCATTTAATCTTTCAGAATAATATTAATTCCTTTCTTAATTTTGAGATAATTCACATAGCTGGAATTTGCTGTTTTAAAGTGTACATTTCAGTGGTTTTAATATAGTCATAAGTTTGTGCTAACCATTACCAGCGTCTAATTGCAGAACATTTTCATATACCCAGAAGAAACTATACCCATTAGTAGTCACATCCAGTTCCCCTCATCTCTTAGCAACTACTCCCCTACTTTTTGTCTCAAAAGATTTGCCTGTTCTTGACATTTCATATAAATGGAATATGTGTTTTTATGTCTGGCTTTTTTTCACTTATGTTTTGGAGGTTCATCCATGTTAGAGCATATATCACTACTTCACTCCTTTTGTGGCCAAGTAATAGTCCATTGTATCGATATGCCTCATTTTGTCTATCTGTTCATCTGTTGATTGAAATTTCAGTTGTTTCTATCTTCTAGCTATTACGAATCATTTAGCAGCATCTTTCACCTGCTGTCAATATTTATGCACAATTTTTCATGTAAACATGTTTTCATTCGCTTAAGCATATACTGCAAGTGGAGTTGCCAGGCCATATGGTAGGTAACTCTGTATTTACCTTTTTTTTTTGGCATCATTAACCTACAATTACATGTGCAACATTATGGTTACTACACTCCCCACATCATCAAGTCCCCACCACATATCCCATTATGGTCATTACAGTCACTGTCCATCAGCATAGTGACATGCTATTGTACCACTACTTGTCTTCTCTGTGTTGTACAGCCCTCCCCGTCCCCAGCTCTACATACATTATGTCTGCAAATTGTAATGCCCCTTTTTCCGCCTTGTCTCTCCTTTCCCACCCATCCTCCCGAGTCCCTTTCCCTTTGGTAACTGTTAGTCCCATCCTGGGTTCTGTGAGTCGGCTGCTGTTTGTTCCTTCAGTTTTTTTCTTTGTTCTTATACTCCACATATGAGTGAAATCATTTAATACTTGTCTTTTTCCGCCTGGCTTATTCCACTGAGAATAATACCCTCTAGCTCCATCCATGTTGTTGCAAACGGTAGGATTTGTTTTCTTCTTATGGCTGAATAATATTCCATTGTATATATGTACCACATCTTCTTTATCCATCCATCTACTGATGAACACTTAGGTTGCTACCATTTCTGGGGTATTGTAAATAGTGCTGTGATAAACATAGGGGTGCATATGTCTTTTTCAAACTGTGTTGCTGCATTCTTAGGGTAAATTCCTAAGAGTGGAATTCCTGGGTCAAATGGTATTTCTATTTTGAGTTTTTTGAGGAACCTCCATACTGCTTTCCACAATGGTTGAACTAATTTGCAGTCCCACCAGCAGTGTAGGAGGGTTCCCTTTGTCCACATCGTCGCCAACATTTGTTGTTGTTTGTGTTTTGCATGGTGGCCATCCTTACTGGTGTGAGGTGATAATCTCACTGTGGTTTTAATTTGCATTTCTCTGATGATTAGCGATGTGGAGCATCTTTGCAGAAGTGTCTGTTCAGATCCTCTGCCCATTTCTTAATTGGATTATTTGCTTTTTGTTTGTTAAGGTGCGTGAGTTCTTTATATATTTTGGATGTCAACCCCTTATCGGATATGTCATTTATGAATATATTCTCCCATACTGTAGGATGTCTTTTGTTCTACTGATGGTGTCCTTTGCTGTACAGAAGCTTTTCAGCTTGATATAGTCCCACTTGTTCATTTTTGCTTTTGTTTCCCTTGCCCGGGGAGATATGTTCATGAAGAAGTCACTCATGTTTATGTCCAAGAGATTTTTGCCTATGTTTTTTTCTAAGAGTTTTATGGTTTCATGACTTACATTCAGGTCTTTGATCCACCTTGAGTTTACTTTTGTGTATGGGGTTAGACAGTGATCCAGTTTCATTCTCTTATATGTAGCTGTCCAGTTTTGCCAACACCAGCTGTTGAAGAGGTTGTCATTTACCCATTGTATATCCATGGCTCCTTTATCGTATATTAATTGACCGCATATGTTTGGGTTAATCTCTGGATTCTCTATTCTGTTCCACTGGTCTGTGGGTCTGTTCTTCTGCCAGTACCAAAATGTCTTGATTACTGTGGCTTTGTAGTAGAGCTTGAAGTCAGGGAGCGTAATGCCCCCTGTTTTATTCCTCCTTCTCAGGATTGATGTGGCTATTCGGGGTCTTTTGTGGTTCCATATGAATTTTAGAGTTATTTGTTCCAGTTCATTGAAGAAAGCTGTTGGTAGTTTGATAGGGATTGCGTTGAATCTGTAGATTGCTTTAGGTAGTATAGCCATTTTGACAATATTTATTCTTCCTAGCCAAGACCATGGGATGAATTTCCGTTTGTTAGTGTCCTCTTTAATTTCTCTTAAGTGTCTTGCAGTTTTCTGGGTATAGGTCTTTCATTTCCTTTGTTAGGATTATACCTAAGTATTTTATTCCTTTTGATGCAGTTGTGAATGGAATTGTTTTCTTGATTTCTCTTTCTGTTAGCTCATCATTAGTGTATAGGAAAGCAACAGACTTCTGTGTATTAATTTTGTATCCTGCAACTTTGCTGAATTCAGATATTAGTTCTAGTAGTTTGGGAGCGGAGTCTTTAGGGTTTTTTATATACAATATCATGTTATTAGCAAACAGGGACACTGACTTCTTCCTTATCAATCTGAATCCCTTATATTTCTTTGTTTAGTCTGATTGCCATGGCTACGACCTCCAGTACTATATTGAACAATAGTGTGGAGAGTGGGCATCCCTGTATTGTTCCCGATCTTAGTTGAAAAGCTTTCAGCTTCTCACTGTTAAGTATGATGTTGGCTGTTGGTTTCTCATGTATGGCCTTTATTATGTTGAGGTACTTGCCCTCTATACCCATTTTGTTAAGAGTTTTTATCATGAATGGATGTTGAATTTTGTCAGATGCTTTTTCAGCATCTATGGAGATGATCATGTGGGTTTTGTTCTTTTTGTTGATGTGGTGGATGATGTTGATGGATTTTTGAATGTTGTACCATCCTTGCATCCCTGAGATGAATCCCACTTGGTTATGGTGTATGATCCTCTTGATGTAGTTTGCTAATATTTTGTTGTGTTTTTTTGCATCTATGATTATCCGGGATATTGGTCTGTAATTTTCTTTTTCTGTGGTGTCTTTGCCTGGTTTTGGTATTAGAGTGATGCTGGCTTCATAGAATGAGTTTGGAAGTATTCTCTCCTCAAATATTTTTTGGAAAGCTTTAATGAGAATGGGTATTGTATCTTCTCTATATGTCTGATAAAATTCAGCGGTGAATCCATCTGGTCCGGGGGTTTTGTTCTTGGGTAGTTTTCTGATTACCAATTCAATTTCGTTTCTGGTAATTGGTCTGTTTAGATTTTCTGTTTCTTCCTTGGTCAGTCTTGGAAGGTTGTATTTTTATAAAAAGTTGTCCATTTCTTGTAGGATTTCCAGCCTGTTACCATATAGATTTTCATAGTATTCTCTGATAGTCCTTTGTATTTCTGTGGGGTCCGTCATGATTTTTCCTTTCTCATTTCTGATTCTGTTTATGTGTGTAGATTTCTTTTTCTCTTAATAAGTCTGGCCAGGGGTTTATTTCTTTTGTTTATTTTTTCAAAGAACCAGCTCTTGGTTTCATTGATTTTTTTTTTCTATTGTGTTATTCTTCACAATTTTATTTATTTCTTCTCTGATCTTTATTATGTCCCTCCTTCTGCTGACTTTGGGCCTCATTTGTTCTTCTTTTTCCAATTTCAATAATTATGACTTTAGACTATTCATTTGGGATTGTTCTTCCTTTTTAAATAGGCCTGCATTGCTATATTCTTTCCTCTTTGAACTGCCTTGCTGTGACCCACAGAGGTTGTCGCTTTGTGCTATTGTTGTCATTTGTCTCCATGTATTGTTTGATCTCTGTTTTAATTTCGTCGTTGATCCAGTGATTATTCAGGAGCATGTTGTTAAGCCTCCATGTGTTTGTGAGCCTTTTTGTTTTCTTTGTACAATTTATTTCTAGTTTTATACCTTTGTGATATGAGAATTTGGTTGGTAGAATTTCAATCTTTTTTAATTTACTTGGGTTCTTTTTCTGGCCTAGTATGTGGTCTATTCTGGAAAGTGTTCCATGTGCACTTGGGAAGAATGTGTATCCTGCTTCTTTTGGGTCCAGAGTTCTGTAGATGTCTGTTAGGTCCATCTGTTCTAGTGTGTTGTTCAGTGCCTCTGTGTCTTTACTTATTTTCTGTCCGGTTGATCTGTCATTTGGAGTGAGTGGTGTGCTGAAGTCCCCTAAAATGAATCCATTGCTCTCTATTTCCTCCTTTAATTCTGTTAGTATTTGTTTCACATGTGTCGGTGCTCCTGTGTTGGGTGCATATATTTATAATGGTTACATCCTCTTGTTGGACTGACCTCTTCATCATCATGTAATGTCCTACTTTATCTCTTGCTGTTTTCTTTGTTTTGAAGTCTATTTTAACTGAAACAAGTACTGGAACCCCTGCTTTTTTCTCCCTGTTGTTTGCATGAAATATCTTTTTCCATCCCTTCACTTTTAGTCTGTGGATATCTTTGGGTTTGAGGTGAGTCTCTTGTAAGCAGCATATAGATGCGTCTTGCTTGTTTATCCATTCTATTACTCTGTGTCTTTTGATTGATGTATTCAGTCCATTTACATTTAGGGTGATTATCGATAGATATGTACTTATTGCCATTGCCGGCCTTAGATTCCTGGTTACCAAAGGTTCAAGGGTAGCTTCTTTACTATCTAACAGTCTAACTTAACTCCCTTGTATGCTATTATAAACACAGTGTGATGATTCTTTATTTCTCTCTCTTCTTATTCTTCCTCCTCCATTCTTTATACGCTAGGTGTTTTATTCTGTACTCTTTTACGTTTCCTTTGACTTTTTATGGATAGTTGATTTTACTTTTTGCCTTTAGTTAGTATTTGGATGGTCTGCTTTCTTTGCTATGATTTTATTTTCTCTGGTGACATCTTTTTAGCCTTAAGGGTGCTTCCATCTAGAGCAGTCCATTTAAGATATCCTGTAGAGGTGGTTTATGGGAGGCAAACTCCCTCAGCTTTCGCTTGTCTGGGAATTGTTTAATCCCTCCCTCCAATTTAAATGATAATCGTGCTGGATACTATATTCTTGGTTCAAGGCCCTTCTGTTTCATTACTTTAAATATATCATGCCATTCTCTTCTTGCCTGTAAGGTTTCTGTTGAGAAGTCTGATGATAGTGTGATGGGTTTTCCTTTGTAGGTGATGTTTTTTCTCTCTCTGGCTGCCTTTAATACTGTGTCCTTGTTTTTGATCTTTGCCATTTTAATTAGTGTATGTCTTGGTGTTGTCCTCCTCGGGTCCTTGTGTTGGGAGACCTGTTGGCTTCCAATGTCTGAGAAAGTATTTCGTTTCCCAGTTTGGGGACGTTTTCATCAAATAAGTCTTCAACGACGCTTTCTATCCCTTTTTCTCTCTCTTCTTCTTCTGGTACTCGTATAATGCGAATATTTTTCCATTTGGATTGGTCACACAGTTCTCTTAATATTCTTACATTCCTAGAGATCCTTTTATCTCTCTCTGCCTCAGCTTCTCTGTACACCTGTTCTCTGATTTCTATTCTATTAACAATCTCTTGCACCTCGTCCAGAGTGCTCTTAAGCCCAGCAGTCGTTTGTTGCGTTTCTGTAATGTCCCTCCTGACTTCATCCCTTAGCTCTTGCATATTTTTCTGTAGGTCCATCAGCATGGTTATGGCTTTTATTCTGAATTCTTTTTCAGGAAGATTGTTTAAATCCATCCCACCTGGCCCTCTCTCTGGGGTTGTCTGGGTGATTTTTGACTGGATCAGATTCTTCTGTCTTTTCATGGCGAAAGAAGTGGTCGCAGGCAGGTGACACGTGTGTCAGCTGGGAGAACAAAGTCCCTTTCTGCTTGTTGTTCTCCTTGCCCTTCTCCACAGCCTGTGTCAGATACCGCACACCAGGAGGCAGTCTCTGGGTAATCCCATGAGCTGCCGTGGGCAGGGCCACCCTCAGGATAACCTAGAGCGCTGTGGGGGCGTGGCAGCCATGCCGGGTGCGTTCTACTGTAAGGACGGGCCCTTTTGCACCTTCTGGACCTCGCTCTGGCTTCCGCAACCTTTGCTACTTACCTACACACCAGGAGGCAGTCTCTGGGATAATCCCCTGAGCTACCGTGAGCGGCGCCACCCTCAGGCTAGCCTGGACCACTGCAGGGGTGTGTCAGCCATGCCAGGTGCGTTTTACTGCAAGGATAGGTCCTTTCTCTTCCAGACCTTGCTCTGGCTTCCATAGCCTATGCTGGTTACCCGCACACTGGGAGGCAGTCTCTGGGATAATCCCCTGAGCTGCCATGGCCAGGGCCACCCTCAGGCTACCCTAGAGCACCACGGGGGCGTTCTTCTGCCAGGACAGCCCCTTCGTGCCTTCCAGACCTTGCTCCAGCTTCCGCTGTACATCTGGGTTAGCTGCGGGCTGGGTGGCGACTCTGTGTGGGTGCCGTGAGTGGGTCTGCTCTCTGACTGCTCTGCAGCTGTGGCGATTCGGCCAGCACCAGCAGGGGGGAACAAATGGCAGGCTGCTTTTTGCCATGAGGCGCTTTGGGGCTGCTTTACCCGGCAGGGGGTTAGGAGGCCCAAAATTCCTCAAGATTCCAAACCTGCTGGGCTGAGTGTGCTTTGTCAATTTTGTTCAGCTGTTGGGCCCTTGTCTCTTTAAGACTTTTAGAAAGCGCCCGCTTTTCTTTTGCCCCATGGGAGCCGGCTGTGGAGACCCGCTTCCCCTCTCTATCTCGGGTTTTACTTTTCTGTTTCTCTAATATCAAGTACACTGTGCAATGTGTGTCTGTGCTCCCAGTGCAGATTAGCAGGGCTGGTTATTTAGCAGTCCTGTGCTTCCACTCCCTCCCCACTCTGATTCTTTTCCTCCTGCCGGTGAGCTGGGGTTGGGGGGAGTGCTCGGTCCCGCCGGGTCACGGCTTCCTATCTTACCCTTTTCATGAGGTGCTGAGTTCTTGCAGATGTAGATGTAGCCTGGCTGTTGTACTGTGTCTTCTGGTCTTTCTTTTAGTAGTAGCTGTATTTGTTGTATTTTCAAGAATCTGTATGGTTTTGGGAGGAGATTTCTGCTGCCCTACTCACGCTGCCATCTTGAGCCCCTCCTACATTTACCTTTTGGAGGAAATTATTAGAGTGTCCCCCTTATCCAAGGTTTCTCTTTCCATAGTTTCAGTTACCCAAGGTCAACCACAGTCCAGAGCAGATGTGTGGTCAGAATGTCAGTAGTAGCCTAATACTATGTCGCAGTGCCTGTCATTCACCTCACTTCAGCTTGTCACATAGGCATTTAATCATCTCACATCATCAAAGAAGAGGGGTGCTTACTGGTGGTTACCATACAGTAAGGGGTGGGGGATGGGTGAAACAGGTCAAGGGGAGTAAAAATCAGTGAATGTGTGCTGTCTTGATACGGGTGATGGTTACATGAGTAACCAAAATTCATTGAACTGTGCACTTAAGATTTGTGCATTTTATTGTATGTACATCAATTAAAAGAATATAAAAAAATTTTAAGGGTAATTACAGTATAATATATTTTGGCGGAGAGGGAGACAACATTCACATAATTTTTATTACAGTGTTTTGTTATAATTTTTGTTTTATTAGTTATTGTTAATGTCTTACTGTGCCTAATCTGTAAGTTAAACTTTATCAGAAGTATAGTAGATAGGAAAATCATGGTATGTATAGTGTTTGGTACTGTCCATGGTTTCAGGCATCCACTAGTGGTCTTGGAATGTATCCCCTGCAAATGAGGGGGACTCCTGTAATTCCTTGATGAATAGACTTTTTATTTCAGAATAATTTTAGATTTATAAAGAAGTTACCAAGATAGTAGATTTCCTGTGTAACTATCACCCATCTTCCCCTAATGTTAATATAAACCATAAAATGTATGTCAAAGCAAGCCAACATTGATACATTGCTGTGAACTAAATTCTAGACTTTATTTGGGTTTTACCAGGTTTTCCACTAAGGTCCATTTTCTTTTCTAGGATATCACATTATTCTGTCTCCTGGACTCATCTGCTCTGTGACAATTTCTCAGTCTTTGTGTTTCAGGCCTTTGACTGTTTTGAAGAGTATACTGATTAGGAATTTAGAATGACCCACCATTTAGGTTTGTCTGATGTTCTTCCCATGATTAGAGTGTAGTTATGGGTTTTGGGGAAGAATACCACAGAGTTGAATGTGCTTCTTATCACATAAGATCATGGGGTGAGTGACATCAACATGACATATTACTTGTGATGTTAACCTTAATCACTTGGTTAATGCAGTGTTTGACAGATTTTTCCACCATGAAGTAACTGTTTCCTTTTCATACTCTGTTCTTTGGAAATGAGTCTCTGAGTCCAGCCTATACTCAAGTTGGGGTGGGAGAGTTAAGTGCCAACTCCTAGAGGGGCATGTGTCTATATACATCATTTGGAATTCTTTTGTAAGGAAGATTTGTCCCATCACCCCAACCTTACTTAATTATTCATTTTTTGTATTTATGAATTATGTGTATTTATTTCATACTTTGGGCATTGGTTTTTGAGAACTTTCCTGTGTCCCCTTGACATGCCCTCATCCTTTTTTAAGTACGTCCTTAACGCCTGACACTTTAGGATGCTTCAGGCTCATCCTTTATTTTCCCTGTTCTACCTAGAACCAGCCATTTCTCCAAGGATTTCTGAGGCACAATTAAGTTATTTGCCCAAGGTCACACACTTAAGTAAATGGTGGAACCAAGATTCCAGCCAGAGTGGTCTGATCCCACAGCCCATGCTGTCAGCCACAGCCTGGGACAATGCACAGCCAAAGAGGTATGGGTGGTTCCTAGTTGTCCTCCATCAGCGAGCCAGCCTCAAAGATGGAATTGGTAGTCAGTTTACACTAAGTAATTACTGGGCCCTGGCTGTTTTATATTGATTATTTTTTTAGCACGGCTATGATTATAATCAAGTTAAAAATTACTTATTAGCAAGGGGCATTATGATTAGCACACATAACATGGGGGACACTGGGGAAGGCTGTAATAGCACTGAGAAGACAAGTAATGACTTTATAGCATTTTACTACACTGATAGACAGTGACTGTAATGGGGTATATGGTGGGGACTTGATAATGGAGGAATCTAGTAACCACAGTGTTGCTCATGTGATTGTATATTAATGATACCAAAATAAAAAAATTAATTATTAGCCACAGGTAACCATGTTAATATTTTGGTGCATTCCCTTTCTAAATGTATGCAAATGTATTTTGAAATTTAGTGGTATTATCCTGATTGTTTAATATGCATAAATATGGAATGTTCACAGTATAATAAAAATCTGGACAAGCTGTTTCTGTTGTAATTAGTTTTTAAGGTGGAAGAGAGCCGCTCTAGGTTTAATGGCCACCCCCAAAAAGTGGTCTGTTTTGCCTTAATGTTATGTTCACATAAAAGATAAACATCTGTCATAATTTATCAATTCATCAAATAACCCTCAAAGTACTGTTACTGAGCCTTGTCTTTCCTCATTTGTAGCAGTAGAGAAGTCCTCTCTGATAATATACACGTGACAGCCCACGCTTAAGAACATCCAGTTGCATGCTGCTTGCATCCCACCCCAAAACAAAATAAACCCCACACGATGTGACCAGCTGGCTGTAAGAACCATTTGACTGTCATCCACACCACCCCTTCTTCCCTTGACCACCAGTATTAATTTCAATTCTGACAGCCTTTCTTAAATACAGACATAAATCTTCACTTCTTCTCCCAGCCTTTCTCTAGCTGGTTACCCCAAAAAATGTTAAGTTTTCTCCTTTACCTTCTATCATTCTTCTTTTTTCATAGGCTGAAAAATAACTCACTATGGCAGATAAAATATGTAGTATAGTGCTAATGGCATACTCCTATCAAGGAAAACAAAAGCTATAAGATTTGGAGTGGTATTGGTACAATAACCTCTTCATCCCTCAATTCTCAAATTATACCTGCTTTTTTTCTTCAGGTACTAGCATTCAAACTAAATAAAAAATAAAATTTAATTTTATCTAGGTATAGTTGGCATTCTTTTCATTGAACATATGTGAAGTTTTGTTCACTTTACATGCATTAAACAACTATAATCAAATCAGGATTTAATGCCCAATCAAAACCCCATTTAGTGGGAAAAGGTGATGTTTCCTAATATATATACTTGTGTATCAACTCATCTTCAACTTAGGCATACCCTCCCCTTTTCTGCTTGTTTTATATGTATAAGTGTGTATGTCAACAGGGTTTTTGTAATAAATAATTTATCTGTAAACAACGTTGAAGTTTCCATTGAATTAGTCCTGTGAAGAAGAGGGTTACTTGACTGCCTGGACAAGGCATCACAGGATAGCAGAACCTTGGGATTTGGCCATATTCTGGTTTTCAGCCAAATTCTGGATTTACTTTTGTCAGTGTTCCCAAATGGGTCAAGTTCTGTGGGAGTGTCTGCAAAACTTGCAAGAGACTAAAGGTGTGTGTAGTTAGAATGTCAGATTTTCAAAGTAATGAAATGCTGCATTGGTGGCACATTCTCATCCTATAGGAAAGCTTATATGGAAGGTAGGTTGTCATCACAAGGCTAGTGAGTATGGACTCAGAACTGGGGGGTATTGTTTGGTACATTTAATAGCAAGCATCCCATCCTTGCTCTGGAAATAGTCCTCTCAGAGAGATAGCCTTTGATTGGCTGGTCAGGACATATTTCTCTGTGGAATTCTCTTTTTTTAAGACTATGTTTTCTGTCTTTTCACGGAATCATTTGCTCTTAGAATCAGTTGATTAGATAAATATTTTTTGATGTTAATATTATCATACTTTCCAAAAATTATCATAGTCCTTTAATCTGGACATAGCTTTTCAAACATTCCCTCAGCCAATCATTTACCAACTTTGTTAGGGGAGATTAGCTATATCGATAGCCAATTTAATTTCTTACTTACTGAGTTTTACAAATTTTGCAGACTTCACTCTAAATGGATAAATTTGCTAATTCGAAATTGAGGGAATTACTGTTTTTTTACCTTATTATTAACCATACTTTTTTTGTCTATCTATTTCAGGCCATATCATAATTTTGCATCATGTCTGATAACGGGGAACTGGAAGATAAGCCTCCAGCACCTCCTGTGCGAATGAGCAGCACAATTTTTAGCACTGGAGGCAAAGACCCTTTGTCAGCCAATCACAGTCTGAAACCTTTGCCCTCTGTTCCAGAGGAAAAAAAGCCCAGGAATAAAATCATCTCTATATTCTCAGGCACAGAAAAAGGTAAATAGCTACTGTGTTTCAAGAGTCTCAGTTATTATTTTATGTTACTGATTTTTGTGCCTTTTTAATTAAAGTATAATAAGGTGAGATCTTGTATATGGAGAATGATAAGCAGATCCAGGAAAACAATTGATTGTGGTGTTCAGCGTTAGACTAGTTTATTTTAAACTGCTATAGAAAAGAATTAAACTGAAGTTGTTGCTCCTCCTACTTGTTACATCCAATGAATTTCTGTACTCATCTCCTTTGTTTTCTAAGATTTGGGCCATAGCTTATTGCTTCCTAACATGAATGAGATTTGTGGTATTTAAGAAACACCTAATAAAGAGATTTTACCTTTTTTGAGCAGAAGTAAGTAATACCGTCTTCTTATCATGTATTCTGTATGCCCTCAGGAGTGTTTTAGGCAGCACTCAGTAATCGACATGGTAATATGTCTTCCACAATCATGAGTCTAGTCCAGGGTTTCTCAACCTCAGTAAGATTGATGTTGTGGAACCAAATAATGCTTCGTTGCAGGGATCTGTCCCTGTGTTATGGAATGTTTAGTTCCATTCCCAGCTTTTACCTGCTAGATGTCAGCAGCACCTGTCCCACCCAGTTGTGATGACTAAAAATGTCTTCAGACATTGTCAGGTGCCCCCTGTGCAGCAAATTGGCCTCTGGTTAAGAACCAGTGGCCTAGTCACACAACATGAAATAAAGATTATAAATAGTCTTAAATAAATTAAAGTCACTACAATAATTTTGGTGTCAAACCAAAAGAAAGAATTTTTTATTTTCAGGGCCTTTTTTGGATTTTAGAATTGGATAAAGAATTATGGATTGTAAAAGATTTTAGAATAAGGGTTAGGGGTTAGTTTAATATCATAAGCATGGCAATATGGCTCTGATAGTGGTATGTGTAAGTGGAGATAAAGATACATTTTTATTTATATATCTAAGTTTACATGGGGAAGTAAACCCAAGTGAAGTAAGAATGATGCTTTGCTACGCTGATGGACAGTGACTGTAATGGGGTTGGTGGGGGGGACCTGATGAAGGGGTAGTTTAATAATCGTAATTTTGCACATGTAATTGTAAATTAATGATAATAAAATAAATTATATTTTTAAAAAAAGAATGGTGCTTTGTATCTAATAATAAATATGCATTTAGTTTGAGAATTAAGAATATATAACAATGAAAATCTGAATGAGATACAGTTAATATAGTTAATATTAATAAAGAATCAAATTTTGGGGAATTCAGATTTGCAGACAGAACATAATTATTGGACAGTTGAAAGCCTGTTCATTTTATTGTGTATCTCTTATTTCTAATTTTGCATATATTAAGATTTCATGTAAGGTTGTAACTGAAAGGCCTCATGAAAGTATGTATTTTAAGTTTATTTAACAGAAGTGATAGGGTGTATATTTGGCATGTTTGAGAATGAAAAATATACTGACTGGGTTAGGTAAAGGATAAAGAAGGAAATTAGGAAATGAACCAAATAGTATGCATGGAAAGAGGGGAAAGACGTGTGTGTTTTGGAGAGCAGTAAATCCTCATCCTCTATGATAGTAAGTTGGTATATTTAAAATAAGAAACCCTAAGAATGGCAGTATAAACACGATATTTATAATTATGGAGGTTAGTACCAAAAGAAATTGCTGAAAGGGTTGAAACTAGTTTAGGGACAGCAAAGTGCAGTAGGGGAATGCTCAAGTTAGGACAAAATGTACTTGGAGACAGCATTGGAAAGGGGAAAAGAACACAAATGAAACAAAAGGAAGTGTGGACAGTTCTTTACTCAGAGCAATGGTAGAGTTTGTGAGCAAATTGAACATGCATTTACATAAATATATAAATACACAAATACAAACACAAAACACGTAAAAATACATATTAATACATAAAAAAAGAGCATACCAATTTCTCTGATCATTTTGAGAATCTCCCAGTTTTACTCTTTGTTCACTCCTCCTTCCCTTCCTTTCTTCCAGAATTACTTACCAGTGGTAACTAACTCAAGGTCCTCCCTAACAAAGGGAGAGTGAGGGTCCTGGTGGTCTAGGTATGACTCTGATTGCATTTAGGTTTATAGGTCTTGAGATCTGTAATTAATATCTATTAATTTTTGTGGTGATTTCTAAAGTCTTTTTGTTTTCTTAGGTTTATTACATTCAAGATCTAGTAGCTTTTTAGTGCTTAAAACTTTACAAACTCTTTAAAAAAAGAAAACTTTGCCTTACCTAATTCCTTTTTTTCTTCTTTTAAAAAGTTTTCTGTTATAGGAAGTGTCAAAATACACTAAGTATAATAGTCTAGTGAACACTGTCATCTAGCTTCAACACTTTTTCTGCCTTCACATGCCTTATTTTTTTAGGTAAAGTTTACGTGTATTGAAATGCACAAAAATTATCTGTACAATTTTGACAAATGGATACACCTGTGTAAGTAAGCCATGATCATTATCACCATATCACATTATACACCATTTCCATCTCCCTAGAAAAGTCTTTCATATCCTATCCCAAGAAATCTGCTCTTCCCCTGGCTTCAGGCAACTAATGCCTGATTTTTTACCTTTGATCAATTTAGCCTGTTTTAGAACAAACAGAATTTTGCTTTAATTTTTTAGTTTTGTGATGACATCATATATATATACATAAGAATATACTATACATAATGTATATATTTTAATAAAACATCCTTGTACCCATCACCCATCCTAGAATTCTGTCAGTACCTCTGAAATCCCCATCTACTTTGCCCCATGTATCCCTTTGCTCCCTTAATTTCCACCATCCTGAATTTTGCTTTTTTTTTCTCCTTGCTTTTTATTGTAATCTTATAACATAGTATCCCCAAATAATATGTGGTTTAAGCTTGCCTACTTGGGAACATTTCATAAATGGAATCATAAAGTTATTTTTCTAGTACTTAACATTTTTCACTCAGTTTCTTCTATGTGTAGTTGTAGTTCATTTTCACTGCTTATGTGTAGCTGTAGTTTGCTCTTTTTCACTGCTATATATTAGTACACTGTATAAATATATGGCAGTTTTTTAAAGCAGTCTTCTGTTAATAGACATTTGGGTTGTTTTCATGAAAAATGCTGCCATGGGTAATCTTGAACATATCTCTTGGTGGATACACATGCAGGTATTTCTTTAGGGCAATGCTTTTCAAACATCAGGTGGCCCATCACTTTAGTTGTTCCTGATTCTAATTGCTTATTAAAATCTCTTGGGAAGCTTAAAAAAGTAAATCCATGTCCAAACTCTATCCCAGACCAGTTGAATTAGAGTCAGGGACTTACCTAGACATAAGTCTTTAATTTTTAAATTAACCTAGACATTGCTTTTAATTTCTTGAATACCTCAGGTAATTCTAATATATGTGTAATGTTACAAACCACTGCATTATAATGGATGACAGTAAATGAAATAGAATAGAAATAATCAGAGTGTATTATACCCAGTAAAAGAGTTGTTTCATGAAACTTTTGTTTCAGTTATGTGTGTACTCAGGATATAAAATGTAGTGTGGGTCCTGGCTAAAGATTGAAAGGTTGCTCTGAGGTATACATTTAGAAGTAAAATTGCTGGGTTACAGGATATTCCTGTGTGACTTCACTAGGTTTGTCAGAGTGCTTTCTAAAGGATTTTTTTTATGTTCAGTCTCATCCACAGAATAAGACTATTCACACTGCTGAACATCCGTGCAAATTCTCACACTGCAAGACTTTAATTTTTGCCAATTTAGTTGGTGTAAAATTATATCTCATAATGGCTTTAATTAGCATTCCCTTATGACTAGGGAAATTTCCTGTTTTTTCAATATGTTAATTTACCATTAATATGTATTTTCTGTAGCATCTGTTCTTTAGTTTTTCTGTTGAAATTTTTATTCAATGTTATTAATATTCTTTATATTCTGTATACTAATCCTTCATCAATTATGTTATTAAATATAGTTTTCCAGCCTTTTCACCCTTTCTGTGATATCTCTTGATGAACAGAAGTTATTAATTTTGGTGTAGTTGAATTGATTGATTCTTTTACTTTATGGTTTGAGCTTTTTGTATTTTAAGAAGTCTTTGCCAAACTGGGGGTCATAGACACTTTCTCTTGTTTTTCTAAAAGTCTAACTAAAAAAAAACTAAACCTTTGAACTATCTGGATTTGGTTTTCATGCATCTGTAAAAAGAGATCCAGTTTGAAAACTAGTGTCCCAGACCATTTATGAAACTTTTATCATTTCCCTATGACTTGCCATACTAGCCCTTATCTGTCAAGTTTCCATGTATGCCAGGGTCTGTTTTTATGTTCTCTGTTTTATTGCATTGGCTTATTTGTCTACACCTGAGCTAATACTGCCCTGTAATTCTTAATACCTAATAGTGTAAATTTGCTACCAGGTTCTTCAGGATCTTTTAGACCTTTGCTCTTCTCTATATATTTTAGAATTTGCTTTTAAGTTCATGTGGTCTTTTCTTTAAAAAGCCTATTGATGGTTTGATTAGAATTACTTTGACTTTGTAGGGCAAGTCGGGGAGAATGACATTCAGTTCTGTTCTCGAGTAAAGCATCTGCCAAATCTCTTTGTGTAGCCTGCGTGGGGACATTTAGGAGCCGTTAGTTTTCAGTCAGAGAGATGGAACGTTTGGAAGGTAGAATGCTCTTTGATTTCTCCTCTACCCTGGGGCTCTTTTATCCCTTTCCAATTCAGCCTCCCACCATTGACTGTTCCTTCCTGGAAGCTATCACCTCTGACACTGTGGCCTGGAGGGTTGATGGTTAGGAATGATGGAGAACCGTGTGTGTGTGCACATCTGTGCTTATCTGAACACAGAATCTACCTGCTTAACTCTTCCTAACATTTCTGCAAGCATTCTCCTGCCTACACCCCAAGCTGCTGTTCCTCTCTTCAGTTTTATCCTAATTGCTTTCCATCTTTGGGCATTCCTTGTAGATTTTGTTCCATGATAAATAGAGATTTGGTGTCAGAGGTGGGGGGCTACAGTGTGTGCTTAGTTTATCATCTTGAAACTGAAGTCTAGAAGAGAAAAAAATTGTATTTTTATTTTAAAAAATCAACACCCTAAGATTTTTGCCATTTCTAATGTAAAGCCTGATCTAAAGATACTCATTTTATTCTACTCAAATTTACTTTTCTTATTGCTGTCCTTATGAACAGACAGCTAATATTTTCATTAAAAAAAAATTCGGGAGTGTTTTCAGCTGTTCATTATGGGTTCTAATCAGTATCACTGGAAAAATTAATCAGAAATCAGGCCTTTTATGGCAACTTGAATAAATGTTTTTCACATGCTTGCTAATATGTAGCACATGTACTTTGTGAGTCATCATTTATACAGTGATAAGGAAAGCAGATGATGTCCCTGCCTGCGTGGCACTAATCAAACTTTGGCATAAAATTACAAACTATGTGAAGTGATAACAGGGATAGCAGTATAAAATGTCTGTCATATCTGGGAAGGGTTCCTAAAGAAGTTACATTAGAGGTGAAGACAAAAGGATGAGTAAGTAAAAATAGTGTTTTGGTAGTTAACCTGTGTGATCCATGCCTAGAAAAGTTTCAGTGACCCAGGCGTAGGAGTGATCATAGTGCATTCATGGAGCTCAATATAATCCAGTGTGATTTGAAAGCAGAGAAGGAGAGATAATAATAGCATGATGTATGTAGGAATATATGTGTGTGGAGACAGCAGAAGAGGCTGAAGAGGTGGGCAGGGAGCAGGTCATAAAGGGCCTTATATTCCCTGGTACAGAGCTCAGGTTTTATCCTGTTTTGTGGAGAGACATTGCACAATTTTAAACAGGGAAAAGACCTAGTCATATTTCTGTCTTAAATAGGAGAGACTGGTAGCTGTATAGAAAATAGGTTTTGTTGGAGGTTTAAGACTGAAGTTGGAAACTAGGAGGATTTTGCAGAAGTCCAGGTGAGATATTACTTAAGTCTAGTAGTTTTGATGGTGAAAATGGTGATGAGCTGTTGTCTTGGCTTATTTTTGAAAGCTCTGTGTAGTTAGGTAGTGTTGAATGGTATAGTGTATATTAACTAAAGTGATTTTCCAAATCTAATTATTCAGCCTATGTTCACCTTCACTTCTGGTTGATTATGAAGATAATAGAACTGTAAATACCCTCCTGGTCTAAAAATCTAATTCTAAGATTAATAATAGTAGCTCATATTCCTCCGCCTGTTTCCCAGAGAATATCCTTCTTATGATGGAACAAGTTCAGATTCACCAATTTGAAGCTGTTCTGGATCAAAAGAAGAAAAGGGTAATCACTGATTCTGTTAGACTAAAAACAGAAGAGTCTTCTTTTAAAGAGATGGGGCTTTTCCAGCCTTAGACTCTGTTCAAATGTACCTAACAGTGGTGGACGTAAAGGATGTGGTAGTGGCATACTGTGATTCTCTTAAGTAACTTTTGTGCAGTACATGACTCAGGGGCCCTACTTCTTGACTGAAGGTTGCTGCCTGCCTGCTTGGTTTGTGGTCTAGTGAAGTTGGAAAATGATTCTAAAAATGTTGTTTCCCCTAGTATACTAAAGTATATTTTATTGTAAGAAGTTTCTTTTCCTGGTCCATTACTTCCCATCAAGTGTTCCAGTTGCCTGGTGGACATCTATAGATAGATGATTGTGGGGGCTTTTTTTTATTGATGGTCCTTTTAGTTCTTGCCTTTCAAAGTTACAAAGCAGTGTTTCTGTTTATATAGCAGTATGTTTACAGCACATTGTTTGATTCGAGATGTGCTTCAATATCTTTGTTTTAAATACTGTTTTTAATATCCTGTTCCCTTTCTACTTGGACTACTAAAATACAAGGAGTATTTGGGTATATGTCTATGTGGATGTTGTATAAAAACAAATGGAACTAGAGAATTCAAGATGGCGACATGAGAAGTGAGACGGAGAGCTAGCTCCTGCCAAAACAACAAACAGTACAAAAATATAGTTAATTAATAAAACTAACATTAAAACAGCAACAAGAAAGAAGGCTGAACCAGACTGCAAAAAGATCACATGAACAGAGCAGACCTCAGGAAAGAGGGTAACATAGGAAAGCCTTAATCTGGTGGGACTCAAGCCCTTCCCCCACCCCAGCTCACCAGCGGGAGGAAGAGAAATGGAGCAGGGGAGGGGGTGGAAGACTGGGACTGCTGAACACCTAGCCCTGGAGATCTGCTTTGTGAGCAGAATCCTATAGTGTGTGGTGCTCTGGATGTTCAGGAGCTCGGAGAGGCGGAGTGCTGGAAAAATTGACATTGCGGCCATTTGTGGAGGAGGGGATCCACACCTGGCCGCTCTGTGTCAGAGGAAAGGCAGGCAGTCTGAGAGGCTTCATAGCAGTGAGAGGGCTGCTGAAGAGGCGGGGTTTGCACGGAGCTTGCTGTGCAGGAGAAGGGAGACCTGGACAAGGTTGTCTGGGCACGCTCTGCCCAGCTGGTTGGGAACTTTTGGGAGCTTCAGGTGCTCCATCCCCCTGGCTGCCTGCTCAGCTCCGAGGCCCCCCACTGTGACACACAGCCTGCCTAGCCTTCCTACTGGCCTGCAGGCACCTGCTCACAAACCTGCAGTCACTGCGCAGGTGTAAGGCCAGCCAGAGGGAGGGTCTGCCTACAAAAGCTAGAGAAGCAAAGCACAGAGGTTTACATGTGTGTGCTTGGCCCACTGGCTCCGACACTGGATACAGGCAATGCAGAAGGGAATCAGGAAACAGATCTTTCCTCCCCCCAGGCACCAGCACCACTCCCCTACGACCCCCAACCTCACTCTAGGGTCTGAACAGCTCCAGAGACTGGAGTTTCTGCACACTAGTGGGCAACAGACAGAAATATAAAACGACAAAAGAACATGGTTCAGACCAAAATCTCACAAACCCCAGAAACAGGGCCAAATGAAACTGAACTCACTAATCTTCCTGAAAGGAACAAAATAAAAACTATAAACATGCTTATGGAGATACAAAAAAATATTCAAGAACTCAGGAACAAATTTAAGTTGGGGATTCAATCATTAAGAAATTTCATATCTGAAATGAAACATACAATAGAGGGATTTAAAAGAAGATTAGATGTAGTAGAAGAGATGGTAAATGGAGTAGAAATTAGAGAAGAGGAATACAAAGAAGCTGAGGGACAGAAAGAAAAAAGTATCTCAGAGAATGAAAGAATATTGAGAGAACTGTATGATCAATCCAGATGCAACAATATTCTCATTATAGGGATGCCAGAAGAAGAGAGAGAAAAAGGGATAGAAAGGGTCATTGAGTAAGTAATTGCTGAAAACTTCCCCAATATGGGGAAGGAAATAGTCTCTCAAGCCATGACGGTGCACAGATCTCCCTACACAAGGACCCAAGGAAGACAACATCAAGACATATAATAATTAAAGAGGCAAAGATCAAGGATAAAGACAGACTTTTAAAAGCAGATAGAGAGAGAAAAAAGATCACATACAAAGGAAAACCCATAAGGCTATCATCAGACTTCTCAACAGAAACCTTACAGGCCAGAAGGGAGTGGCATGATATATTTACTGCAATGAAACAGAAGGGCCTTGAACCAAGAATACTCTACCCGGGAAGGTGATCATTTAAATTTGAAGGAGGGATTAAGCAATTTTCAAATAAGCAAAAGCTGAGAGAATTTACCTCCCACAAACCACCTCTACAGTGCATTTTGGAGGGACTCCTGTAGATGGAAGTATTCCTAAGGCTAAATAGATGTCACCCAAGGGCTAGACAAAGAGTACAGAATATGATTCATAACATACAAAGAATGGAGGAAGAAGAAAAAGGAGGCAAAAAAAAGAACCTTTAGGTTGTGTTTGTAATAGCATATGAAGTAAGTTAAATAAGACTGTTAGATAGTAAGGGAATTGCCCTTGAACCTGTGGTACCATGAATCTAAAGCCTGCAATGGCAATAAGTACATACCTATCGATAATCACCCTAAATGTAAATGGTCTGAATGCACCAATGAAAAGACATAGAGTTACTGAATGGATAAAAAAACAAGACCCATCTATATGCTGCCTACAAGAGACTCACTTGAAACCCAAAGACATACACAGACTGAAAGTAAAGGGATGTGGAAAAAGATATTTCATGCAACTAAAAGTGAGAAAAAGCAGGAGTTGCAGTACTTGTATCAGACAAAATAGACTTCAAAACAAAGTCACAAGAGACAAAGAAGAACATTACATAATGATAAAAGGGTCAGTCCAACAACAGGATATAACTATTATAAATATCTATGCACCCAGCACAGGATCACCTATATATGTGAAACAAATACTAACAGAATTAAAGGGGGAAATAGAATGCAATGCATTCATATTAGGAGACTTCAACACACCACTCACTCCAAAGGACAGACAGAAAATAAGTAACAAGAAGGCATTGAACAACATATTAGAACAGAATGACCTAACGGACATCTACAGAACACTCCATCCAAAAGCAACAGGATACACATTCTTCTAAAGTCCACATGGAACATTTTTAACAATTGATCATATATTGGGCCACAAAAAGAACCTCAGTAAATTCAAAAAGATTGAAATTATACCAACCAGCTGCTCAGATCACAAAGGTATGAAACTAGAAATAAATTACACAAAGAAAACAAAAAAGCCCACAACACATGGAGGCTTAATAGCATGCTCCTAAATAATGAATGGATCAGTGACCAAATAAAAACAGAGATCAAGCAATATATGGAGACAAATGAAAACAATAATTCAACACCATAAAATCTGTGGGATGCAGCGAGGGCCGTGCTAAGAGGGAAATATATTGCAATACAGGGCTACCTCAGGAAAGAAGAACAATCCCAAATGAACAGTCTAAACTCACAATTAATGAAACTAGAAAAGGGAGAACAAATGAGGCCCAAAGTCAGTAGAAGGAGGGACAGAATAAAGATTAGAGCACAAATAAATAAAATTGAGAAGAATAAAACATTAGATCAGTGAAAGCAGGAGCTGATTCTTTGAGAAAATAAACAAAATAGATAAACCCCTAGCCAGACTTATCAAGATAAGGCTACGCGCATAAACAGAATGAGAAATGAAAAAGGAAAAATCATTACAGACACCACAGGAATACAAAGAATTATGAGAGAATACTATGAAAAATTTTACGGTAACAAACTGGATAACCTAGAAGAAATGGACAACTTTCTAGAAAAATACAACCTTCCAAGGCTGACCCAGGAAGAAACAGAAAATCTGAATAGACCAATTACCAGCAAGGAAATTGAATTGGTAATCAAAGAACTATCTAAGAACAAATTCCTGACCCAGATGGTTTCACTGCTGAATTTTATCAAACATTTAGTGAAGACCTAATACCCATCCTCATTAAAGTTTTCCAAAAAGTAGAAAAGGAGGGAATACTCCCAAACTCATTCTACGAGCCCAACATCATCTAATACCAAAACCAGGCAAAGACACCACAAAAAAAGAAAATTACAGACCAATATCCCTGATGAACATAGATGCAAAAATACTCAACAAAATATTAGCAAACCAAATTCAAAAATACATCAAAAAGATCATCCATCATGATCAAGTGCGATTCATCCCAGGGATGCAAGGATGGTACAACATTCGAAAATCCATCAACATCATGCACTACATCAACAGAAAGGACAAAAACCACATGATCATCTCCAAAGATGCTGAAAGAGCATTTGACAAAATTCAACATCCATTCATGATAAAAACTCCCAACAAAATGGGTATAGAGGGCAAGGAACTCAACATAATAAAGGCCGTATATGACAAACCTACAGCCAACATTATACTTAACAGCCAGAACCTGAAAGCTTTTCCTTTAAGATCGGGAACAAGACAAGAATGCCCACTCTCCCCGCTTTTATTCAACATAGTTCTGGAGGTCCTAGCCATGGCAATTAAACAACACAAAGAAATAAAAGGCATCCAGATTGGCG
Organism: Smutsia gigantea; assembly: GCA_032199065.1. Lineage (NCBI taxonomy): Eukaryota > Metazoa > Chordata > Mammalia > Pholidota > Manidae > Smutsia > Smutsia gigantea. The sequence goes on from JAVSCE010000140.1 coordinate 56,214, forward strand.
AGGAAGAACTCAAACTGTTCCTGTTTGCAGGTGACATAATATTGTACATAAAAAAGAACCTAAAGAATCCACCCCAAAACTACTAGATCTAATATCTGAATTCAGCAAAGTTGCAGGATACAAAATTAATACACAGAAATCTGTTGCATTCCTATACACTAAAGATGAACTAGCTGAAAGAGAAATCAGAAATACAATTCCATTCACAATTGCATCAAAAAGAATAAAATACCTAGGAATAAACCTAACCAAGGAGTGAAAGACCTATACCCTGAAAACTACAAGACACTCTTAAGAGAAATTAAAGAAGACACTAATAAATGGAAATTCATCCTATGCTCTTGGCTAGGAAGAATTAATATTGTCAAAATGGCCATCCTGCCTAAAACAATCTACAGATTCAATGCAATCCCTATCAAAATACCTACAGCATTCTTCAACGAACTACAGCAAATAGTTCTAAAATTCATATGGAATCACAAAAGACCCCGAATAGTCAAAGCAATCCTAAGAAGGAAGAGTATAACAGGGGGAATTACGCTCCCTGACTTCAAGCTCTAATACGAAGCTACAGTAATCAAGACAATTTTGTACTGGCACAAGACCAGACCCATAGACCAGTGGAACAGAGCAGACCGCCCAGATATAACCCAAGCATACGTGGTCAATTAATATATGATAAAGGAGCCATGGATATACAATGGGGAAATGACAGCCTCTTTAACAACTGGTGGGTGTTGGCAAAACTGGACAGCCATATGCAAGAGAATGAAACTGGATTATTGTTTAACCCCATATACAAAAGTAAACTGAAAATGGATCAAATACCTGAATGTAAGTCATGAAACCATAAAACTCTTAGAAGACAATATAGGCAAAAATCTCTTGGACATAAACACGAGTAATTTCTTCATAAATATATCTCCCTGGGCAAGGGAAACAAACGCAAAAATGAACAAATGGGACTATATCAAACTAAGAACCGTCTGTACAGCAAAGGATACCATCAGTAGAACAAAAAGACATCCTACAGTATGGAAGAATATATTCATAAATGACATACCAGTAAGGGGTTGAAATCCAAATTATACAAAGAGCTCACGCACGTCAACAAATAAAAAGCAAATAATCCAATTAAAAAATGGGCAGAGGAGCTGAACAGACACTTCTGCAAAGAAGAAATTCAGATGGTCAACAGGCACATGAAAAGATGCTCCACATCACTAGTCATCAGAGAAATGCAAATTAAAACCACAGTGAGATATCACCTCACACCAGTTAGGATGGCCACCCTCCAAAAGACAAACAACAACAAATGTTGGTGAAGATGTGGAGAAAGGGGAACCGTCCTACACTGTTGGTGGGAATGTAAATTAGTACTACCATTGTGGAAAGCAATATGGAGGTTCCTCAGAAAACTCAAAATAGAAATACCATTTGACCCAGGAATTCCATTCCTAGGAATTTACCCTAAGAATGCAGCAACGCAGTTTGAAAAAGACAGATGCACCCCTATGTTTATCGCAGCAGTATTTACAATGGCCAAGAAATGGAAGCAACCTAAGTGTCCATCAGTAGATGAATGGATAAAGAAGATGTGGTACATATACACAATGGAATATTATTCAGCCATGAGAAGAAAACAAATCCTTCCATTTGTGACAACATGGATGGAGCTAGAGCGTATTATGCTCAGTGAAATAAGCCAGGCGGAGAAAGACAAGTATCAAATGATTTCACTCATCTGTGGATTATAAGAACAACGGAAAGGCTGAAGGAATAAAACAGCAGCAGACTCCCAGAACCTAAGAATGGACTAACAGTTACCAGAGGGAAAGGGACTGGGAAAGATGGGTGGGAAGGGAGGTATAAGGGGAAAAAGGGCTATTACAATTAGCACACATAATGTTGCGGGGGTGGTTGTGGGGTGGGTGATACGAGGAAAGCAGTATAACACAGAGGAGACAAGTAGTGCTTCTATAACATCCTACTATGCTGATGGACAGGGACTATTATGGGGTATGTGGTGGGGACTTGATAATAGGGGGAGTCTAGTAATCATAATATTGCTCATGTAATTGTACATTAATAATAGCAAAATAAACTGTAGGAAATCACCGTTGAAGTTCAAAGCTGATGCAGACAGGGGGAGTCTATTAGCCATAATGTTGCTCATGTAATTGTATATTAATATTGGCAAAAACAAAAACAAAAAATCCTCCTAGAATAAAAAAACAAAAAGAAAATGGAATGAAGCAGATTTTTAGGATATTGTGTCATACTCTTTTAAGTAGACTAATGTATGTGGATGTGTCTCAAATTCTGGTTAGTTATTGTCTCTTCCTCAACTTTTCATTCTATTTTCCTAACATATATTGAACTTTCTTTAATAAATGTCTCTAAACTCTTTTAACATTCCCAACTGAAAAGTGTGGCTGGGCCTTAGACATAATAGGACCTAGGAATTCTCTTGCTATATGTCTGTCATTCCCCTTTCTGTGTGCCTGATCATATTTCTTTCTTATTTCAGACTGATTTTCTCTGTGTGTTAGGAAGCACAGCCCTCAATAATTCCTCATCTGTTATTTTTGTGACTTCATTTACTAGTGAGGGAATGATTCTCAGGGTGCTAAGTCTGGCTTAATATAGGTTATTCACTCCTGAATCAATCTAATTCTCTGGGAGTATGTGGGGAACTACGGTTGACCTGGGTTGAATTAGATTTCTCCCTTGGACCAGTCTTCTCTAATCAGGGTCATTTAAGAAAATAGTATCTTTCCCAACCATATGCAAATCAGAAGTGAAATTCTGAGCAGATATTTTTAAAAGAAGAAAGGTGTATTTTTATACTACACAAAATTGTATGTTTTTCTGTCAGCCATTGAGAGCCATGTAAAAACTAAACCATTAGCTTATAGTTGGTTAATAAATATTTTCTCCTCTATACAGGATACCAAGTTACAAGTCAGCGGACATAAAAGGAAGTAGAGGGCATGAACTCAAATTATACAGAGTCTGGTGGAAAATGAGAGTTTGTTTATGATAGATGTAATTGTGTATTTCAGTAAAGATACTAGGCTTAACTAGGCTTGCATTTTCCTCTGTTCCTTTCCATGACCAGTGTGCCCTGCCCTCTTACCATAGCCAGATCTCTTACAAATAAATGCTGTATGTGCATGGGAGACCCAGAGAGATGGGCATTTGAGCACAAATCTATGATCACTAGTCAAAAAAAAAAGTATGACCTACTCAGCCTCTTTGTAAACATAGAATAGTGTACAGTAACATTCCAGTTTTATATATGCAGACTTATCAAACAACACAACTTTTAGCTCTTTTATATTAGGAGAGTCTTACGGTTAAATATAGCAGACTGACCACTCTATTTACTCTCTTCCTCCCCAGATCCAGCTAAAATGCCCATTTAGAAAGGGTTTTGTTGTTTTGTTTTTTTAAATATATATCACAAGGGCAAAAAGAATGAGAAAAGAGACAGTAGTATACAACAGCTTTCAATATTTGAAAGCCCAGAATGTTTCCCATTCCAACCATGCAGAGTATACAATATTAGACAGAGTCTTTCATCAGTAGTGGGGTAGAATTAGCATTATATTAAATGCTGCTCTAGTCCTGCCTAATAAAACTTAAAAATAATACCTAAAAGGATAAATTGTTTCTAAATTCATATATCTTCTATCTGAATAAACAGCCAAGAATCACCTGTGTCCCAGAACAAAGCTCACCAATATTTATAGGAATACAGAAATACCTAACACCTAACAAGGAAAAGTTTTCAATGTCTGGCATCCATTCAGTATTTTCCACTTATGCAAAGACCCATAATGAGTAAAATCCATCAATCAGTATCAATCCAGAAGTGATACAGATGATAGGGTTAGTAGGCAAGGACATTAAAAGAGTTAAATAACTGTATCCCATATGTTGAAGAACCCAAGGAAAGATTCAGCATATTAAGAAGTAGCAGTGGAAGATACAAAATGAACAAATCAAAATTCTAGAGTTAGAAAATGCAATGGACAGGATTAAAAGTAAATTAGACATTGCTGAAGAAAATATTAGTGAATTTGAAGATCATATCAATAGAAATCATCCAAAATGAAACACAGGGGGAAAAAGACAAACAAAAGTGAAGAGCAGCTATGGGACAACCTCAGGCAGACTAATGTATCTTTAACTAAAGCCTCCAAAGAAGGGGAAGGTGAGACAAAAAATAGTGTTTTTTTTTTGAATGACTGAAAATTTCCAAATTTAATGGAGACTGTAAACCTGTTGATATAAGAAGTTAAGTGAATTCTGAGCACAAGAAACACAGTGAAAACTACATGACAGTACATAAATTGTTTAACCAGTGGTAAAGAGAAAATCTTGAAAGCTTCCAATCCTTTGGCTCAATTTTCTGTGAACCTAAAACAGCTCTAAGAAATATTCTATTTTTAAAAATGCTTATTGTTGTAAGCCAAAAAATAAAAAGCTACCAAAAAGAAAAGGCATATTTACATATAGAGGAACAAAAAATGACAGCAGACTTTATGTAGGCAATGGTGCAAACCAGAAAACAAGGGATAACGTCTTTAAAATACTGTAAGAAAAACATTTGTCAACTCAGGATTCTGTATTCTATGAAAATATCTTTCAAATGAAGGGGAAACAAAGTCTTTTAAAAATGTATAAAAGCTGAAAGAATTCATCATCATCAGACTTGCATTACAAGAAGTGCTAAGCCAAACTCTTTAGGCAAAAAGAAATGATGGGTGAGGATGTGGAGGATGTGGAGAAGGGGGAATCCTCCTACAATGTTGGTGGGAATGTAAATTAGTTCAACCATTGTGGAGAGCAGTATGGAGGTTCCTCAAAAAACTCAAAATAGAAATACCATTTGACCCAGGAATTCCACTCCTAGGAATTTACCCTAAGAATGCAGCAACGCAGTTTGAAAAAGACAGATGCACCCCTATGTATATTGCAGCAGTATTTACAATAGCTAAGAAATGGAAGCAACCTAAGTGTCCATCAGTAGCTGAATGGATAAAGAAGTGGTACATATACACAATGGAATACTACTCAGCCATAAGAAAGAAACAAATCCTACTATTTGCAACAACATGGATGGAGCTGGAGGATATTATGCTCAGTGAAATAAGCCAGGCAGAGAAAGAAAAGTGCCATATGATTTCACTCATCTGTAGAGTATAAGAACAAAGAAGAAACTGAAGGAACAAAACGGCAGCAGACTCACAGAACCCAAGAATGGACTAACAGTTACCAAAGGGAAAGGAACTGGGGAAGATGGGTGGAAGGGAGGAATAAGGGGGAAAAAGGGGTATAACGATTAGCACACATAATGTAATGGGGCAGGGGCATACGGGGATGGCAGTATAACACAGAGAAGACAAGTAGTGGTAATTCTATAGCATCTTACTACACTGATGGACAGTGGCTGTAATGGGGTATGTGGTGGGGACTTGATAATAGGGGGAGTCTAGTAACCATAATATTGCTCATGTAATTGTACATTAATAATAGCAAAATAAAAAAAACTGTAGGAAATCACCATTGAAGTTCAAAGTTGATGCAGCAAAATGTTATAAAATCTAATCCTTCTAAATCCTGATGAATGCATGCCACAGATGGAGGAAAACTAATGACATCTGCATGTACTTTGCCTTGCAGATCTTTATAAATGCTTCTCATTGGCAAAATGTAAAGTGAAAACTCACTGTCAAGGATTACAAAAATTGTAGTTCCCAGTATACTTGTGGAAGGTAGACAAGAAAGGTAGAATTTGGGGACTGAGTGGGAGTAGAAATTGAAAAAGAAGGAGAAAAATAAAATACATTTAAACAAGAAAGAGGCCTTGTACAGATGACAGTGTGCTCTGGATTAAGGAATATAAATATATCAATTCTCTGCACCTGAGGTCCAGTGGAAAAAAAAAAAGGAAAAAGAAATAAAGAAGCTTATTCACTACATATAGATAGAGCTCTCTGGGAAATAATGTGTATATTCCCATCAAAGTAAAAAAATATACCTTATTATTTCTTCCTTACTCAAAAGAAATTATTCAAAAGAAAATGAATATTTTGACACTTTGGAGACATTAAAAGCTTTTTTAGTGATATATGTGAGAAAAGTGTAGTTGATCCTTGACATTGTCACAAGATACCTCCTGAGAATTTTGAGTATTCCATATCTGTGGATTTGTGTACTTTTCCCTTTAATTTGGTCAATTTTTGTTTTATATATTTTGAGGCTATGTTATATACAACTTTAGAATTGTTCTGTGTCCTTAATGGATTGACATTTTATCATTACCAACGCCCCTCTTTTGCTATAGCAACGCTTCTGAACTTCATATCTTCTTTGTCCATTAAGACAGCTATTCCAGCTTACTTCAGATTATGATTACATCATAGCTCTTTCCATCATTTTATTTCAGATTTTCTGTATCTTTATTTTTAAGGTTTGTTTTCTGTAGTCATCCTATATTTTTCGGTTTTAGCCTTGTCTTTTATCTTAGTCTTTTAATAATGACATTTAGTACATTTACATTGAATATACCTATCAATGTATTTGTGCTTATACTACCATTCTGCTCTTTTATATTTGTCCAAATTGTATTTTCTCTTCACTCTATTTTCTTGCCTTCTCTTGGCAGTACCAATAAAGGTTTTTTAAGATTTTGGTTTCTCCTATCAGTTTGTTAGTTACACATTGTTCTACTATTTCTTTTTAGTAGTCATCTTAAAGATTAGAATATCAATCCCTTACTTTGTAAAGTCTAACATAAATTAAAAAAGAAATGATGTCAAATGGAAATGTGGCTCTGCAATAAAGGGAATGAAAATAACTGGAAATGGTAAGTAAATGTTTTTTGTTATCTAAATCTATAAAATATAATTGAATTTCTAAGAAATCCAGCACATCTACATGCTATCACATGGATGAACTTTAAAAACTAAGTGGAAAAAGCTATTTACAAAAGACCACGTGTTGTAAGAGCCCACTTATGTGAAATGGCCAGAAAAGAAAAGTCTGTGGAGAGAAAAAGATTAGCGGTGGCCTAGAGCTTGAGGAGGGGGAGGAGGTGCAATGGAGAGAGATTGCTAATGGATAGAAAGGTTTCTTTTAGGGATGATGAAAATGTTCCAAAGTTAGATTGTGGTGTTGGTTGCACAACTCTGTAATATACTAAAACCCTGGGTGAACTTTATGGCATAAAAAGAATTATAGCTTAAAAATCAACAAGGGAGATAAAAGGAAACTATTAAAAAAATACCTAGTTAATCCAAAAGAAAAAGGAAAATGAAAACAAAGAACAGATAATATCTAATAGAGATCGGAAAACAATAGAATGGTGGATTTAAACCCAATTTTATCAGCAGTCACATTAAATGTAATTTATATAGACACTAATTAAAAGACAGAGATTATCAGATTGCTGAAGCCAACCTATCTATATGCTACCTAAGGAAATCCACTTGATAAATAGAAAGCCACAAAGGAGGCTAAAGTAAAAGGATTTTAAAAAAATACGCTAACAGTGAAAAGAAACCTGGATTAGCTATGTTAATACCAGACAAAGTCAATTTTAGGGTAAAAGATGCTGCTCAAAATAAGGATAAGAAATGTCTATAAAGAGAATAGGGTCAGTTCATTAAGATGATGGAACTAAACATTAATGTGCTTACTCATAGAGCTTCAAAATACATGAAGCAGTGAAATAAACCAGGCAGAGAAAGACAAGTACTAAATGATTTCACTCATTTATGGAGTATAACAACAAAGCAAAACAGCAGCAGACTCACAGGCTCCAAGAAGGGGCTAGTGGTTACTACAGGGAAGGGGTGGGGGGGTGAGTGGGGAGGGAGGGAAAGGGGATTAAGAGGTATTATGATTAGCACACATAATGTAGGGGGGGAATAGGGAAGGCAGTATATCACAGAGAAAACAGGTAGTGACTCTATATCATCTTACTACCCTGATGGACAGTAACTGTAATGGTGTGTGTGGGGGGGACTTGATAATATGTGTGAATGTAGTAACCATTAATGTTGCTCATGTGAAACCTTCATGAGATTGTATATCAGTGATACCTTAATAAGTAAATAAATGAAATACATGAAGCAAAAATGGGTAGAATTTCAAGGAGAAATAGACAAATCCAGGTATAGTTGGAGATTCCAGTATACTTCTCCCAATAATTGGTTGAACAAGTAGACAGAAAATTGCTAAAACTAACAACCACCTTTACTAATTATATTATACAACACTCTACCCAGCAGAATACGCATTCTTTTTAAGTGAACATGGAACATGTACTGAGATAAATTGTGCTCTAGGGTCATTTTTTAAGTCTTAATAAATTTAGAAGGATTCAAATTACACAAAGTATATTCTGTGACTGCAATATAATTAAATTAGAAATAGATAACAAAGATCTCTGAAAACATTTGGAAATAAATAAGACACTTGCCAATAAATGAAGAAATGAAAAGGATATTTAGAAAGTATATTAATGAAAATGAAAACTCGAAACATCAGTATCTGTATGATGCTGCTAAAGCAATACTTAGAAGAAAGTTTATAGTATTAAGCACCCATATTAGAAAAGAAAGATTTCAAAGCAATGATTTCAGCTAAGCCATCTTAATAAACAAGAAGGGAAGAGGAGATGAGATCCAAAGTAAATAGAATAAAGAAATAATAAAAAATCAAAGTGGACATAAATGAAATAGAAAAAAAATACGGAAAAATCAATGAGACCACAAGGTGATTTGTTGAGAATATCCATAAAACAGATAAACGTCTAGCCAGACTGATAAGGAGAAAAAAGAGAGGAGACACAAATTACCAACATTGAGAAGGAGAGAAGTGGCATCCCTGTGGATTTTATAGATATTAAAAAGGCAAGATAATATTACAAACAAATACAACATGTTAGATAAAGTGGGCAAATTTATTGAAAGACACAGAGTTTTAAAGCTCACCCTAGAAGAAATACGTAACCTGAAAACACTGTATGTATCACTTAGGAAAATTTAGTTTGTAGTTACTAGTCTTCCCACAAAGAAAGTGTCAGACCCAAAGGGCTCCATTGGTTAATTCTAGCAAACACTCACGGAACAAATATCACCATTCTACTTAAACTTCAGAGAATTTAACAGGAAGAAATACTTACCTACTCAGTTTATAACACCAGTGTTAGTTACCCTGATACTTCAACCAAAGACATACAAGAAAAAAAGACTACATACGAATATCCTTCTTGAGCATAGATTCAAAATCTTAGCAAGATTTTAGCAGTTAGAGTCCAACAATATTTTAAAAGGGTAATATGTCATGGCCAAGAGGATTTCATTTCAGAAATGCAAGACTGGTGTAACATTTGGAAATCAGTCAGTGTAATTCACTGTACTAACAAAAGTTAAAAGATAAGCCATATTTTTGCCTCAATAGCTATAGAAAAAACATTTGACAAAATTCATTATTCATTTCTGACAAAAGGCATCTTTGAAAATCTACCACTGGTGTCAAACTTAGTAATGGAAAAAAAATCACTCTTTCCCTCTAAGATCAGGAAGAATGGAAAGATTTCTTTTTCACCACTTTTATTCAGCAGTGCACTAGCGGTTCTAGCCTATGCAATAAGGCAAGGAAAAGAAATAAAAAGGAATCCAAAGTGAGAAGGAAAAAGCAAACCTCTTTATTCACTGACAACATGACTGAATTTTTATAGTACATCCTGTGGTAGCTAAAAAAAATACTAAAACTGAAAAGTAGGTATAATGAGGCTTACAGACATAAAATCAGTATTTACGAATCAGTTGTGTTTCTGTATGCCATCAGTGAACAGTTAAAAATCAGAATTTTAAAAGGTGTACCATTTGCAATAGCAGTAGAAGTTTTGAAATACAGTTGGTCCTTGAAAAACACAGGTTTGAACTGTGGGAGTCCACTTATACATGAATATTTTTCAATAAATAATTGGAAAGTTATTTGGAGATTTCCAACAATTTGAAAACATTTTCTCTAGCTTACTTTACTATGAGAATGCAATATAAATACATGTAACATATCAAATATGTGTCAACCGTTTATATTATCGGTAAGGCTTCCAGTCAGTAGTAGGCTATTAGTAGTTGTTTTGGGGGAGTCAAAAGTTATACATGGATTTAGGACTGTCCAGGAGGTTGGTACCCCTGATCCCCATGTTGTTTAAGGGTCAGTTGTACTGAGACAGAAATGTGACAACAGTTGCAGATCTATACACTAATAAGTATAAAACATTGCTGAGGGAAATTAAAAAAGACCTAAGCCTAAGTGAGGTTCACTGTTTTTGTGGATTAAAAGACTCAGTGTTATTAAGAAAACAGTTGCCCTTAAATGTAATAGTAATGTAAATTGTTCTTTCTGGATGGGTGTAGCCCAGGCAAATAGGATTTGATGACAGACTTTGTTTTCCAAATTGCTCAGTATCTATGGCATAGGCCTGTATTATAGATTTGATGCAATCCCAGTCAAAATCCCAAATAGGCTCTTTTGTAGAAATTAATCAAGCTCATTCTAAAATTTACATGGAAATGTAAAATCTAGACCAGCCAACAGCTTTGATAAAAGAAAAGGTTACAAGACATACTGTGCAGCTTCAGTGCTCATTTTAAAACTATAATAATCAACGCAGTCTGGTATTGGAATAAAGATAAACAGATGATTACAACAAGAACATCCCAAAATAGACCCATGCATATATAGACGATTGGTACTCAACAGTGGTTCAAAATAGCATTGGCCTTTTTATAGTAGGATCCAGAAAATAGATTCTAGCACAGGGTATAAATGAAGGAAGGTCCTAGAACAACAGCCATGCCAGAAGCCTAGGCATAAACTAGTGCAGATTAGAGCAGAGGATCTGAGAGTAAAATGCCTAGGGGAAAAAAAGGAACTGATGTATTTGAATTTACAGAAAATGTTATCGATAAGTATGTGGCAGAAGTAATTAGTGGAACCACAGAAAAGCTGGGAAACTTTAAAATGTAGCAGTTATTAATTTCAGTAAAAAAGAAGGCTTAGAGTTGCACAAGAAAGGTGACAAGGTCTTTGTAAACTACCTGTCTGTATACTGTGTTTCATCGACATAGTAATAGTAATGTAAATTGTTCTTTCTGGATGTGTGTAGCCCAGTGCAAATAGGATTTGATGACAGACTTTGTTTTCCAGTATCTATGGTGTAGGCCTGTATTTATGACAGAACCAGTGTTCTGAGGGGCTTGACCATTAGGCCTCGTACTGAGTCAGTCTGTTGCCTCTAATCAGGACACTCGTCTGGTTGTCCCCAACTCTGCTTGATTTCAGAATAGATGCTGTACTTCATTTATCAGTTTCCTGTAGGTTATTGTCCTTAGGGCAAGTCTTTTCTAGAATGGCTTTGTTTCTAATCTGTTTCAGGAAAAATATAAACACATGATTACTATTACCTTTATTAATCTTGTTTAAATATACCGATTGTGTTTTAATGTCGTCTAGGAAGTAAAAAGAAAGAGAAGGAACGACCAGAAATTTCTCCTCCATCTGATTTTGAGCACACCATCCATGTTGGCTTTGATGCTGTTACTGGAGAATTCACCGTAAGTTCACCTTGGGGCTCATTTATATACCAGCGCTCAAACCTTTCTTTTAGTATTAAGTTTGAAGTTAACTTTTCTCTCCCTATGTTAACTGAATTCTTAATTCAAAGTGTTTGTGATTGGATTTATCTTTTTCCTAGGGAACTAAGCCTATTAATTATAATTATGCAAGCTAGATTTAGGAAAATAGACTATAGAAAACTATACCTTTTAGAATTTAGTCAGACCTACAATTGTTAGATTGATTTGTTTTATGTGTTTTGTCATTTATCCCTGGAAATTGGTTTTATTAGAGCAACTCAAAATGGCTAATTTATGATATTTTTTTAGGGCATGCCAGAACAGTGGGCTCGATTATTACAGACCTCCAATATCACCAAACTAGAGCAAAAGAAGAATCCTCAGGCTGTACTGGATGTCTTAAAGTTCTATGACTCCAATACAGTGAAGCAGAAATATCTGAGCTTTACTCCTCCTGGTAAGACATCAAACAGTGGTAAAAGGCTGATTTAAATGGAATCGCAGAGCTGTTGCTTCTGCAAAAATAAAGAGCTAATCTGTGATTCTTGTCTCTACTTTTTCCCTTGCAAAAAGATCTGCCATTGTAAACTGATAGGGGCCACTCTTACACCTAACTTGGAGTGTGGTGATTATATTAATCTCTTAGCTTTGTCAAAAGTAGATAATCTGGCCTTTTGTTTGTTTCTCTTCACTGTTTTTGAATGACATACAGCAGTGGGAGGGAAGATGCTGATTTATAGGCCTGTTTATACTAGAAGTATATTTATTGTTAGTGGGACAGGAAGAGGGCTGTTTTACTATATAAATGCACAGACTTTGATCTAAAAATGTTTAAGGCCATTCAGAAATTGAAACTTATTTACCAAATACATAAACATAAAGTAGGCATTAGAATGAAAAGAATTTAATATTAATACGTCAGAATCATAGCACCATCAGGTAAGAATGGGAGAATAGTAAATTTTTAAAAATAGTTTATTTATTCAAATCAGTGTCAAAGTGAAGTCCATCCAGTACAGTTAGTTTGTTGCTATATCTCTTGATACTTAGGCTCCCCCCTCCAACTCTCTTGCAATTTATTAAAGAAACAGGATCTTTGTCCTGTTTCCCTTCATTGTGGATTTTTCTGATTACATCTTTAGGGTATCATTTAATATGTGTCTCTGTCCCCTGAAGTCATACATGAAAATTGTAAAAACAATATGATAGAACTAAAATCATACATGTAGTTATAATTAATTGTACTTAGTTTGATTGCATCCTCAAAGAAGTAGGACCTGTGTTCAAGGAAAAAGTAGAGGCCACTTGGCAAGTGATCTTGGTTGGTTGGTTGGTTTTTACTTGTCTAGTATATCCTTAGCAAAAGGTCAGACTTATCCCTAGAACTTTTGTGTCAACCAGTAAGTCTGTAAGTTAGTAATCTTTTTTAAAAACCAGTGATTGACCAGATAATGGTATGTTCTTTTCATCCCATGTAAATATTATAATAAATCTCTGGCCATTTTAAAAAGCAAAACAAAACAAAACTTGTTCTAAATTCCAGAAGAGTATTTTGACATAGTCTTCATGAACTATGTTTTGCCTTTAGGGATTTGCTTTCATATTGATCAAAATTTATGTCAAGAATTTTCCTTTGCACAGTTGCCTTTGCCTGAAGCATTTAAGTTAAGGCAGTTCTCTGGAGAAGGTATCATTATGAATAAATTTCTGTTTTGTTTTAATAAGTACAGGTTGACAGGTATCATTTCAAATAAAAACTTAATAACTATATTGTATAATTTACATGCTATAAAATGTAAATATTTGAAGTGTACAACTAAGTGGTTTTTAGTTAATTTACAGAGTTCCATTAAGGTTTGAACTTTGTTAGCTTAATCTCATATAAATTCTCATTTGGATACTGATACTGCCATTTTTTCAAGACTTCAACTTAAACTGAAATTAGTCTAAGAACATTTGCTTGCTCTGCCTTATATTTTCTTCCTTTTATTATATAGAAGAGGTTTTATTTTTCTGATTAACTGGAGTATTATTATCTGTTTTGTATTCAGAGAAAGATGGATTTCCTTCTGGAACACCAGCAGTAAGTTAATAATATTATTATTACTTATAGCTCTTGTTCTAATTTAAGTTAACCCAAATCTCAGTTTTTATTTTCCCTTCTAAAATAAATTCCAGCCATCAGAAATAAGTACTTAATATGTTCTTAGCTAGCCACTTGATTAGTTGAGGAAGCCATACTAAGTAAACAGAATTTCCTTGATAGGAACACTTAAAGTGAGGGACACTTACTGTGATCTTTAAAGCAGTTTAGCTACTTTGGGTAATGTTTTCATATATAAACATAAACACAAAGAACTTGCTAGCATTTTTCTCAGGCACCATTCTATTGAATGTAGACTGTGGAAACATACTGAACAACAGAAGCTTGTCAGAGTCTTCAGGGTTGTCTGAAACTGTAAGTTGTCACGTAAGCGCAGTTACCTCCTGCAGACAGTCTTTTATTTCAGTTCCTCAATTAAGAGGAAACAGTTTCCTGGATTTATATGAAGGCTAAGTACAATACATGCAAACTACCTATCTAGTGCATACCTGGCATATAATAAGCTCTGTATAAAGGTTAATGCCTCCTCTTTTGCTTCATTAGCTACCTTTTTTTTTGTTGAATATGGCTGTTTTAAATGACCAAATATGACTCTGACATACAAAGCCTAAAGGATCTTTGGTTTTGGTCTTAACAAAGTGATAGTTTCCTTTTAGGGCTTGTTTAAAGGCTATAAAATTCCATATAAAAGGTATAAATTCTCTCAAAATTAGCACTTGATATTTACTGTATACATTTATTTCATAAACTTACTTTTCTGTAACATGGAATTGCCTTTCCTTTTTAAATGATTAGATTAGAACCAGTGAGATTTTATGCTTTAAATAGGCTATTAAAGAAATACATTTATTCAAGTATGTTAAAAAAGAGAGTATTATTTTAATAAACTATTATATTTGACTTGTCTTCCTTACTTTGTTCATGTATGAAATGCAGCTGAATACCAAGGGATCAGAAACATCAGCAACAGTAACAGAGGAAGATGATGACGATGAAGAAGCCGCTCCTCCTGTTATTGCCCCACGACCAGATCATACAAAATCAGTGAGTGCGTTTCATGGATTGGGCTGTGTGTCTGTCCATGTGTGTTTTTAAAAGGCATCAGTCCGTATTTGACTTCTAGTCATTAATTTTTAAAAGCCCTCTGGCTTAAAATATTTTAGTATGGAGAAATTTGAATAGGAGAGTTTCACCTAAAGACCTCTTGTCAAAAAACTGGTTCTTTGAAAATGAAAATGGAATAGCTTCCTTAAAAGTTAGAATACTTACCTCATTTTTTTCTTTCTACATTACATCTTTTCCAGAGAATTTATCTATTTCTCTGGCTTTTTCTATCTCAGTGCATCTAACTACTACATATAAAACTTAGATCTTAACTTCATACCCAGATTACATATTTCATCTCCCATTTTACATTTCTCTCAAAGCCTTGGTGTCATTCAGGAGGCTGCCGAGAGTGTAATTCCCAACCAGATGTGGGAGAATTTGAACGGTAGTGACCTTAGGTAGAGACAGACAGTGCTGTACAGTGGAGTGTGGTGGAGTTATGGCACCGTCGTCCTGGAAGGCTCTGAGGACTGCTGTTGGACCCTGATCTAATAATACAGGACTCTATTTTCTTTATCTCCTAGAACTGGCTGTTTGAAATGAAATGGTAGAAACCATATTTGTGTAAACATTTTTGCAGGAATTACAGTTATTTCAACATCAAGGTTTCTGTAATTTTGCTCTTTATTTCTCTTCTTTGGTAAAAACATGATTTTTAAACTTGTACAATTTTTACTTCAGAGTTAGCGTATCATTTTAAATCTGGTTATACTTAAATGTCATTCATGGATCTGCTGTTTTGCTGGACAGACTTAATACATGTACATGATGTCCTAAAGAAAATGTTTCATATTATTCCTAGTTTTAAGTCTTTAATAAGATAAGTCTGAAAATATTATTCTCATTTTTTATATCACTGGAGATAACTTAGTTTAGGTTAAAAATCAGAGAATGCCTTAAACTAGTTTTCCTCAAATCTCAGTAATTAACTGTCTCTCTGCAGATTTATACACGGTCTGTAATCGACCCTCTTCCTGCACCAGTGGGTGATTCTAATGTCGATAGTGGTGCCAAATCTTCTGACAAACAGAAAAAGAAGACCAAAATGACAGATGAAGAGATTATGGAAAAATTAAGTATGTTACCTACATTTTACATTACTCTTAAATTGTTAACAGCTCTTGAAACATTTGGCCCAGATGGACTTTAATTTACCACCTTATATTTTGACTTAAAACACAAAGAATAAATTGTTTTCTTCTGGGAACAATAGGTTAAATCAAAGTCTAGTGAAGCCAAAATAATACTCTCTTTGCTTGTTTATTATTATGTGTTGACTAATGAGCAATGTCTTTGCAATAGACAGTACCTTTGGGAGCAATACTTTTTATTGAAGAATGAAATCTAAAGGTCATAGTAGGAAACTTTATCAAAGGAAGTTGTATACATTTATGCATATCTATAGCTTCTCAGTATAAGAATACAAAGTATTCCTAAATAACTAAACAACAAAATGGCCTTCCTCTGTCTCTGTGTGTGTTTAAAAGATTTTCTTTTCTCTTCTCCTTCATCCATCAGCTGTCATTGGCCTGAATCAAACACTGGAAATAATGTGCACAGTGTCAAGGAGAAGAAGAGGGTAGCAATAATGTCTGATTACAAGCTACAGCAACTATAGTTATAAAGAACACTAACATAAAGGGAACAAGGGAAATTCTGTAACTGTAGTGGCTTTAGACTTGAGGTTGGGTACCCGTATAAAACTGGATTCTTTATGTGAGTTTCCTTGATATGCCCTTCTCTCCTTTTACCTTGAGCAAGTGGAAATATAAGGTGTTTTTTTTTCCATTTTTTGACTTATCTAGTAATATAAATATGAGTTACGGTTGTTGGTTTTTTTTTTAAGGTATCATTGATATACACTCTTACGAAGGTTTTACAAGAAAAACAATGTGGTTATTACATTCACCCTTATTATCAAGTCCCCCCCTCCATACCCCATTGCAGTCACTGTCCATCAATGTAGTGAGATGCCACATAGTCCCTATTTGTCTTCTTTGAGCTACACTGTCTTCCCAGTGACCCCACACACACCATGTGCACCAGTCATGATACCTCAAAATCCTCTTCCCCCTCCCTCCCCACCTACCCTCCCCTACCCCCTCACCTTTGGTCACTGCTGGTCCCTTCTTGGAGTCTGTGTGTCTGCTGCTATTTTGTTCCTTCAGTTTTGCTTTGTTGTTATACTCCACAAATGAGGGAAATCATTTGGTATTTGTCTTTCTCTGCATGACTTATTTCACTGAGCATAGTATCCTCCAGCTCCATCCATGTTGTTGCAAATGGTAGGATTTGTTTCTTACTTATGGCTGAATAGTATTCCATTGTGTATATGTACCACATCTTCTTTATCCATTCATCTGCTGATGGACACTTAGGTTGCTTCCATTTCTTGGCTATTGTAAATAGTGCTGCAATAAACAAAGGGGTGCATATGTCTTTTTGAATCTGAGAAGTTGTTTTCTTTGGGTAAATTCCTAGGAGTGGAATTCCTGGGTCAAATAGTATTTCTCTTTTTAGTTTTTTAAGGAACCTCCATATTGCTATCCTCAATGGTTGAACTGGTTTACATTCCCACCAGCAATGTAGGAGGGTTACCCTTTCTCTGCATCCTTACCAGCATTTGTTGTTTCTAGTCTTTTTTTCTGTGTTGGCCATCCTAACTGATGTGAGGTGATATCTCATTGTGGTTTTAATTTGCATTTCCTTGATAATTAGCGATGTGGAACATCTTTTCATGTGCCTATTGACCATCTGAATTTCTTCTTTGAATATGAATTACAGTTTTATGTACAACATTCTATCTTTAAAACCTGTTTCTTAGTTGTGACTTTGTGAACTTTCCTAAAATGGATGTGTAATTAGTTCATATTAGAGTAGAGTAGTCTTTATAGTAATAAGTAGTTTCCTAAATATATTGAAAGATAGAGGATACATGGGAAAAGTCAGAAAAGCCATTTAGGATTATTCATTTGAATATTATTTATATATATTTCTGATAGTAAGTTGTTTTATAATTTATTGTTAGTTTAACACATTTCAGTGCAGTATGAAAAGTCGGAAGACCAATTTTTCCTTTCCTCAGAAATTTCCCAGTTTGGAGACTGAATATCCTGTGCCATGAGAACCCACATAGTCTCAGGCAGACTAGTACAGTTTTAAAGTACTAGTACTGGTCATTTTAAAGCGTGATCATTTTTGAGAAAGTGATAAGACAATCAAGGCATTAGTTAGGAGGTCTAACCTAATGGAAATGTGTTTTCTTCTGATACTTTTTATTACTGTACTTTGTTTAGTGCTTTGTGTTTGCAATGTACATTATTTTTGAAACAGTGTTATGCTTGAAAACCACTGTTCTAAAATCAACTTTCATTAAAAAGAATCATGACATCAGAATTAATTTGTGATTTTAAAATGTATGACCAACTTCTGACTTTCTGTTGTTGCTTTGTTTAAAATAGGAACTATTGTGAGCATAGGTGACCCTAAGAAAAAATACACAAGATATGAAAAAATTGGGCAAGGGTAAGTATTTATTGAGTATGTATTACATATAAGTAGGTATATATTACCACAGTATTAAATAGTTCATAGGTATACACTGTGATATCTCTTCTGCCTGCTCTCTTTGCCTACTGACATTGAGCACTTAGTGTATTCCATGAGTGGTATTTTGGACATGTATAAATAAGTAATGCATTTATTTCTAGGTGATATTAAAAAACTGTACTACTTAGCAGTGATTGTTCATTGTTTCTTAAATGTTATTTCCCATTGGTGGGAAGAGAGTATATGAGTGGGAAAATTGCCCATCAAATACATTTAAAAGACGTAAGAATATCTGCTGCAAGATTATAGGCACTGAAAATAGGCATTTTAATCACATCATTAAGAATTGATCTTTGAGTCTACTGATGTTCTGATTTTGTCCAGTAGTTTATATATTTAAGCTACACTAACCACTCCTGCTTGGGAGCAGGTGAACATCTTAAATTTTTAATGTTGTTAATCTACGGAAAGTATTCTGTGAATTTAGAAAGAGCTGAAGTCTTTTTTGAAAACTTAATTTTTTAAACTAATTTCAGTTGTAGCACAGATTTTAATAACAAAAAATTGAAAATCTCCATATTCTTGAGCATAATGGGTAAATTGTAATATATTTAATAATATATATATAATGACTGTGAGTGAATAAGAACAACACCTATCCAATGTTTAAATAAAGAAGCAAATTACAGAAAAATACATAAAATGAAACCATTTTATATAAAGCTTAAAAATTGTTAAATACATTTGGCATACAACCTATGTCCTTTGTAGTTAAAGTATAGAGAAATGTATGGAAATTATGCACATCAAATACAGAATAAACACACCAAATACAGGCTAAAGTCTTTAGATGTTAAAAATGATAGTGATTTAGAAACCTTAAATCTGGTTGTGTCTTTTTTCCCTCTAGGGCCTCTGGTACTGTTTTCACTGCTACTGATGTGGCATTGGGACAGGAGGTAGCTACTTTTTCATACTTCTGGGTGTTACCAACTGCTTTTAGTATAGGAGGAAACTAGATAAACCTAAGAATCAATAGTGATCTCTTTCTGAGTTGCATATACTGAAAGAATCAGTCTATGTAATTTTATAGGACTTTTCTTATTAAGGGGGAAAAAGAAGGAATTATGCATTGAGTTTCATCAGTAAGCAAATACTTATAAAATTATTTTCCCAGCTTGGAATGAAAAGAGGATTAATTCCTGGTACTGGGCTTACCCTGGGTTGGTTAAACAGCTTCAAGAGAAACCTAAAAATATTTAGGCTCTGTGTTTTACAAAACATTGTGCATAGGCAAGGTGGAAGTGAAAGTACTACCTTTGAGTAAGTTATAATCTCATTGTATAATATGTATTTTAAAAATTAAATTATTAACTGATTGGTGTTTTTGCTTTTTCTAAGAGAATTGAGGGACTTGTTCTGATTTTGTTTGATTGTTTCCATTATAGGTTGCTATCAAACAGATTAATTTACAGAAACAGCCAAAGAAGGAATTGATCATTAATGAGATCCTGGTCATGAAAGAATTAAAGAATCCTAACATAGTTAACTTTTTGGATAGGTAAATATGAAAATTTCTTAAACATTCGGACAAAAATGTAGAAATTTTAAAGTCTCATCGTTTTGGGGGCTGGCCACTTCAGTTAGGCTACCATAGAATATTAATGCTGAAAACTAAGCTTGGAGGAGGAGGAGAGGTAAAAATAGTACATTGCAGTTTAGCAGGTTGTTTTTCTACATTGGTATCACTTGCCAAGTGAGGGAAGACAGTTCAATGAAGGACATTGTTGCTGGTGCCCATATTAATTACAAATGATCGGAAGCAGAGACATTAAGGAAAGGTTGGGTGTGATTCATGTCTTGAATGTCTAAGGTGACTGGCCACACAGTTTTTAAACTTTCAGATCAATTTTTATTTCAAATGCTATCATGGACAAATAATACGTCTATTAAAACCTCTTTTAACTTAGGAACTGATACTAAATGACAAAAAGAAGAATAGGAAATAATGTATCTTACAACAATGTGATTTCTTTTTAAGCAATTGCACACGTGTGAATTAAAAACAGAAAAGTAAGTCAAAACTATAATAGCGATTATATTAGAGATAGGATTATAGGTGATTTTCTTTTCCCCACATTTAATTTATTTAGAATGGGGAAAAGATAACACATTGATAGACTTTAGCCCTAATTAGGGAAGCCATGTTCATAGAAATAAAATTTCCAGGTACATTCCCCTGTATTTTTTTTCTTTTTTTTTAATATAATTTATTTTATTATCATTAATCTACAATTACATGTGCAATATTACGGTTATTAAACTACCCCTTCATCAGATCCCCCCCACCAACCCCATTACAGTCACTGTCCATCAGCGTAGTGAGATGCTATAGAATCACTACTTGTCTTCTCTGAGTTGTACTGCCCTCCCCGTACCCCCCCAACATTATATCTGCTAAGCACAATGCCCCTTTTTCCCTCTTATCCCTTCCTTCCCGCCCATTTTCCCCAGTCCCTTTCCCTTTGGTAACTATTTGTCCGTTCTTGGGTTCTGTGAGTCTGCTGCTATTTTGTTCCTTCAGTAATTTTTCTTTGTTCTTATACTCCACATATGAGTGAAATCATTTGATACTTGTCTTTGTCGGCTTGGCTTATGTCACTGAGCATTATACCCTCTAGCTCCATCCATGTTGTTGCAAATGGTAGGATTTGTTTTCTTCTTATGGCTGAATAATATTCCATTGTGTATATGTACCACATCTTCTTTATCCATTCATCTACTGATGGACACTTAGGTTGCTTCCATTTCTTGGCTATTGTAAATAGTGCTGCAATAAACATAGGGGTGCATCTGTCCTTTTCAAATTGGGCTGCTGCATTCTTAGGGTAAATTCCTAGGAGTGGAATTCCTGGGTCAAATGGTATTTCTCTTTTGAGTTTTTTGAGGAACCTCCATACTGCTTTCCACAATGGTTGAACTAATTTGCAGTCCCACCAGCAGTGTAGGAGGGTTCCCTTTTCTCCACATCCTCGCCAACATTTGTTGTTGTTTTTCTTTTGGATGTTGGCCATCCTCACCGGTGTGAGGTGATATCTCATTGTGGTTTTAATCTGCATTTCTCTGATGATGAGCGATGTGGAGCATCTTTTCATGTGCCTGTTGGCCATCTGAATTTCTTCTTTAGAGAAGTGTCTAGTCATGTCCTCTGCCCATTTCTTAACTGGATTATTTGCTTTCTGTTTTTTAAGGTGCATGAGTTCTTTATATATTTTGGATGTCAACCCTTTATCAGATAACGTCATTTATGAATATATTCTCCCATACTGTAGGATGTCTTTTTTTTCTACTGATGGTGTCCTTTGCTGTACAGAAGCTTTTCAGCTTGGTATAGTCCCACTTCTTCATTTTTGCTTTTGTTTCCCTTGCCCGGGGAGATATGTTAATGAAGAAGTCGCTCATGTTTATGTCCAAGAGATTTTTGCCTATGTTTTTTTTCTAAGAGTTTAATGGTTTCATGACTTACATTCAGGTATTTGATCCACCTTGAGTTTACCTTTGTGTATGGGGCGAGACAGTAGTCCAGTTTCATTCTCTTACATGTAGCTGTCCAGTTTTTCCAACACCAGATGCTGAAGAGGCTGTCATCTCCCCATTGTATATCCAAGGCTTCTTTATCAAATATTAATTGACTGTATATGTTTGGGTTAATGTTTGGATTTTCTATTCTGTTCCACTGGTCTGTGGGTCTGTTTTTGTGCCAATACCAAATAGTCTTGATTACTGTGGCTTTGTAGTAGAGCTTGAAGTCAGGGAGTGTAATTCCCCGTTTTATTCCTCCTTCTCAGGATTGCTTTGGCTATTCGGGGTCTTTTGTGGTTCCATATGAATTTTAGAGTTATTTCTTCCAGTTCATTGAAGAAAGCTGTTGGTAGTTTGATAGGGATTGCATTGAATCTGTAGATTGCTTTAGGTAGTATAGCCATTTTGACAATATTTATTCTTCCTAGCCAAGAGCATGGGATGCATTTCCATTTGTTAGTGTCCTCTTTAATTTCTCTTAGGAGTGTCTTGTAGTTTTCAGAGTACAGGTCTTTCACTTCCTTCGTTAGGTTTATTCTTAGGTATTTTATTCTTTTTGATGCAATTGTGAATGGAATTGTTTTTCTGATTTCTCTTTCTGTTAGTTCATCGTTAGTGTATAGGAAAGCAACAGATTTCTGTGTGTTAGTTAATTTTGTATCCTGCAACTTTGCTGAATTCAGATATTAGTTCTAGTAGCTTTGGAATGGAACCTTTAGGGTTTTTTATGTACAGTATCATGTCATCTGCAAATAGTGACAATTTGACTTCTTCTTTATCAATCTGGATGCCTTGTATGTCTTTGTTTTATCTGATTACTGTGGCTAGGACCTCCAGTACTATGTTGAATAACAGTGGAGACTGTGGGCATCCCTGTCTTGTTCCCGATCTTAGATGAAAAGCTTTCAGCGTCTCGCCATTAAGTATGATGTTACCTGTGGGTTTGTCATATATAGCCTTTATGATGTTGAGGTACTTGCCGTCTATACCCATTTTCTTGAGAGTTTTAATCAGGAATGGATGCTGAATTTTGTCACATGCTTTTTCAGCATCTATGGAGATGATGATGTGGTTTTTGTTCTTCTTTTTGTTGATGTGGTGGATGATGTTGATGGATTTTCGAATGTTGTACCATCCTTGCATCCCTGGGATGAATCCCACTTGATCATGGTGTATGATCCTCTTGATGTATTTTTGAATTCGGTTTGCTAATATTTTGTTGAGTATTTTTGCATCTACGTTCATCAGGGATATTGGTCTGTAATTTTCTTTTTTGGTGAGGTCTTTGCCCGGTTTTGGTATTAGAGTGATGCTGGCTTCATAGAATGAGTTTGGAAGTATTCCCTCCTCTTCTGTTTTTTGGAAAACTTTAAGGAGAATGGGTGTTATTTCTTCTCTATATGTCTTGTAGAATTCTGAGGTGAATCCATCAGGCCTGGGGGTTTTGTTCTTGGGTAGTTTTTGATTACCAATTCGATTTCGTCGCTGGTGATTGGTCTGTTTAGTTTTTCTGTTTCTTGCTTGGTCAGTCTTGGAAGGTTGTATTTTTCTAAGAAGTTGTCCATTTCTTCTATGTTTTCCAGCTTTTTAGCATATAGATTCTCATTATATTCTCTTACGATTCTTTGTATTTCTGTGGGGTCCGTCGTGATTTTTCCATTCTCATTTCTGATTGTTTTTATGTGTGTAGATTCTCTTTTTCTCTTAATGAGTCTGGCTAGGGGTTTATCTATTTTGTTTATTTTTTCAAAGAACCAGCTCTTGGTTTTATTGATTTTTTCTATTGTTTTATTCTTCTCAATTTTATTTATTTCTTCTCTAATCTTTATTATGTCCCTCCTTCTGGTGACTTTGGGCCTCATTTGTTCTTCTTTTTCCAATTTCTGTAATTGTGTCTTTAGACTATTCATTTGGGAATGTTCTTCCTTCTTTAAATAGGCCTGGATTGCAATATACTTTCCTCTTAGAACTGCCTTTGCTGCGTCCCACAGAAGTTGTGGCTTTGTGTTGTTGTTGTCATTAGTCTCCATATATTCTTTGATTTCTGTTTTGATTTGGTCGTTAACCCATTGATTAATTAGGAGAGTGTTGTTAAGTCTCCATGTACTTGTGAGCCTTTTTGATTTCTTTCTAAAATTTATTTCTAGTTTTATACCTTTGTGATCTGAGAAGTTGGTTGGTAGGATTTCAATATTTTTGAAATTACTGAGGTTCTTTTTGTGGCCTAGTATGTGGTCTATTCTGGAAAATGTTCCATGTGCACTTGAGAAGAATGTGTATCCTGTTGCTTTTGGGTGTAGAGTTCTGTAGATGTCTGTTAGGTCCATCTGTTCTAGTGTGTTGTTCAGTGCCTCTTTGTCTTTACTTATTTTCTGTCTGGTTGATCTGTCCTCTGGAGTGAGTGGTGTGTTGAAGTCTCCTAAGATGAATGCATTGCTGTCTATTTCTTCCTTTAATTCTGTTAGTATTTGTCTCACATATACTGGCACTCCTGTGTTGGGTGCATATATATTTATAATGGTTATATCTTCTTGTTGGACTGACCCCTTTATCATTATGTAATGTCCTTCTTTATCTGTTGCTACTTTCTTCGTTTTGAAGTCTATTTTGTCTGATACAAGTACTGCAACACCTGCTTTTTTCTCTTTGTTGTTTGCATGAAATATCTTTTTCCATCCCTTCACTTTTAGTCTGTGTATATCTTTGGATTTGAGGTGAGTTTCTTGTAGGCAGCATATAGATGGGTCTTGCTTTTTTATCCATTCTGTTATTCTGTGTCTTTTGATTGGTGCATTCAGTCCATTTACATTTAGGGTGATTATTGATAGATATCTACTTATTGCCATTGCTGGCTTTAGATTCGTGGTTACCAAGGGCTCAAGGGTTGCTTCTTTACTATTTAACAATCTAACTTAACTTTCTTGTTAGTTATTGTAAACACTGTCTGATGTTTCTTTATTTCTCTCCCTTCTTACTCCTCCTCCTCCATTCTTTCTATAATAGGTGTTTTATTCTTTGCCTTTAGTTAGTATTTGGATGGTCTGCTTTCTTTGCTATGATTTTATTTTCTCTGGTGACATCTTTTTAGCCTTAGGTGTGTTTCCATCTAGATCAGTCCATTTAAGATATCCTGTAGTGGTGGTTTATGAGAGGCAAACTCTCTCAACTTTCGTTTGTCTGGAAATTGTTTAATCCCTCCATCATATTTAAATGATAATCGTGCTGGATACAATATTCTTGGTTCGAGGCCCTTCTGTTTCATAACGTTAAATATATCATGCCATTCCCTTCTGGCCTTTAAGGTTTCTGTTGAGAAGTCCGATGATAGTCTGATGGGTTTTCCTTTGTAGGTGATCTTTTTTCTCTCTCTAGCTGCCTTTAATACCCTGTCTTTATCTTTGATCTTTGCCATCTTAATTATTATGTGTCTTGGTGTTGTCTTCCTTGGGTCCCTTGTGTTGGGAGATCTATGAGCTTTGGTGGACTGCAAGACTGCTCCCTTCCCCAGCGAGGGAAAGTTTTCAGCAATTATTTCTTCAAAGACACTTTCTATCCCTTTTTCTCTCTCTTCTTCCTCTGGTACTCCTTTAATGCGAATATTGTTCCGTTTGGATTGGTCACACAGTTCTCTTAATATTCTTTCATTCCTAGAAATCCTTTTATCTCTCTCTGCCTCAGCTGCTCTGTTCTCCTGTTCTCTGTTTTCTATTCCATTAACAGTCTCTTGCATATCATCCATTCTGCTGTTAAGCCCGTCGATCGCTTATCTGTTTTCTGCATTGTCTTTCCTCAGTTCCCTCACTTCCTCCCTCAGCTCTTGCACATTTCTTTATAGGTCCATCAGCATGGTTATGACTTTTATTCTGAATTCTTTTTCAGGAAGACTGTGCATTTCCATCCCTTCAGACTCCCTCTCTGGGGTTGTCTGGTTGATTTTGGTCTGAACCATATTCCTCTGTCTTTTCATGGCTATAGAATTGGTCACTGATAGTTGCCACGTATGTCAGCTGGGCTCTTTGAGACTTTAAAAAGGGAAGAAAAAAAAAGAAAAAAATGAAGAAAGAAAGAAAGAAAAAAAAGAAAAGAAAAAACAAAACAAAACAAAACAAAACAAAAAAAATCGCCCACCGGACGTAGATTCTGTGGGAATGCTGTACGTGGCGCTATTGCCCCACTATTCCACAGCTGTGGCTGCCCCGCTCCGCAGGGCCCTTTATCGCTCTGGCAGGCGTGGGAACGAATAGGAGGCTGTTGATCTCAGTGAGAAGTGTAAGTATGGCTACACTTCCTCAGTCGCCAGCTAAGGCGTCTGAAACTCCCCATGACTCCCAGCCTGCTGGGCTGAGTGTGCTGGGGCCATCTGGCTCCTCCGCTGGGCTCCTGTCTCTTTAAGACCGCTGAAGAAAGCGCGCGCTTTTTTTTTTTTCCTTCCTGGGAGCCGGCTGCAAGCACCCTGGCACGTTCCCCGCTCAGATCCTGCCCCTCTGTCTCTCCAATCTCCGCTGCACTGCGCGATGTGGGTCAGCACTCCCCACACAGATCACCGGGGCTGGCTACTTCGCGGGGTGTACTTCCACTCCCTCCCGGCTCTGAATCCCCCTGCCGGTGCGCCGGGGTCAGGGAGTGCTCGGGTCCCGCCGGGTCGTGGCTCCGTATTTTACCCGCCTCTTGGAGTGCGAGTGCCGAGTCCTCTCGGGTGTAGGTGCACTCTGTGCGCTTTCCTGTGTATTCTCGTCTCTCTTTTAGGAATTGATGTATTTGCTGTGTTTTTGTAGATAAATATAGTGTTGGGAGGAGATTTCTGCCGCCCTGCTCACACCGCCATCTCCATTCCCCTGTATTTTTATTAAGGTATAATTGATACTCTTAATGAATGTTTCACATGAAAAAACAATGTGGTTACTACATTCACCCGTATTGATTCTCCCCTATACCCCATTACAGTTACTGCCCATCAGTGTAGTAAGATCCCACAGAGTCACTACTTACTTTCTCTGTGCTACATTGTCTTTATGATCTCCTCACACCATGTGTGCCAGTCATAATACCCCTCAATCCCCTTCTCCATCCCTCCCCACCTGCCCTCCAATAAACCTCCCCTTTGGTAACCACTACTCCCTTCTTCCAATCTGTGAGCCTGCTTCTGTTTTGGTCCTTCAGTTTTGCTTCACTGTTATATTCCACAAATGAAGGAAATCATTTGGTACTTGTCCTTCTCCACCTGGCTTATTTCACTGACCATAATATCTTCCAGCTCCATCCATGTTGTTGCAAATGTTAGGATTTGTTTCTTTCTTATGGCTGAATAGTATTCCATTGTGTATATGTACCACATCTTCTTTATCCATTCATCTACTGATGGACACTTAGGTTGCTTCCATATCTTGGCTATTGTAAATAATGCTGCAATAAATACAGGGGTGCATATGTCTTTTTGAATCTGAAAAATTATATTTTTTGGGTAAATTCCTAAGAGTGGAATTCCCGGGTCAAAAGGTATTTCTATTATTTAGTTTTTTGAGGAACCTCCATATTGCTTTCCAACAATGGTTGAACTAGCTTACATTCCCACCAACAGTGTAGGAGGGTTTCCCTTTCTCTGCATCCCCGACAGCATTTGTTGTTCTTAGTCTTTTTGATACTGGCCATCCTAACTGGTGTGAGGTGATATCTCATTGTGGTTTTTATTTGCATTTCCCTGATAATTACTGATGTAGAGCATCTTTTCATGTGCCTATTGGCATCTGAATTTCGTCTTGGGAGAATTGTCTATTCGTATCTTACA
This sequence comes from Smutsia gigantea, assembly GCA_032199065.1. Classification (NCBI taxonomy): domain Eukaryota; kingdom Metazoa; phylum Chordata; class Mammalia; order Pholidota; family Manidae; genus Smutsia; species Smutsia gigantea. Next base: position 84,007 of record JAVSCE010000140.1, read on the forward strand.
CCCGTTTTTTAATAGGGTTATTTCCTTTTTGGTTGTTGAGGCATGTGAGTTCTTTTATATACTTCAGGTGTTAACCCCTTGTTGGATATGTCGTTTACAAATATATTCTCCCATAGTGTAGGATGCCTTTTTTTTCTGTTGATGGTGTCCTTTGCTGTACAGAAGATTTTAAGATTGATGTAATCGCATGTGTTCAGTTTACTTCTGTTTCCCTTGCTTAAGGAGATGCATTCAGGAAAAAGTTGCTCATGTTTATATTCAGGAGATTTTTGCCAATGTTTTCTTCTAAGAGTTTTATGGTTTCATGACTTACATTCAGGTCTTTGATCCATTTTGAGTTCACTTTTGTGTATGGGGTTATACAATAATCCAGTTTTATTCTCTTGCATGTAGGTATCCAGTTTTGCCAATACCTGTTGAAGAGGCTGTCATTTCCCCATTGTATATCCATGGCTCCTTTATCATATATTAATTGACCATATATGCTTGGGTTTATATCTAGGCTCTCTAGTCTGTTCCATTGGTCTATGGTTCTGTTCTTGTGTCAGTACCAAATTGTCTTGATTACTGTGGCTTTGTAGTAAAGCTTGAAGTTGGGGAGCATAATCACCCCAGCTTTATTCTTCCTTCTCAGGATTGCTTTGGCTATTTGGGGTCTTTTGTGGTTCATATGAATTTTAGAACTATTTGCTCTAGCTTGTTGAAGAATGCTGTTGGTATTTTGATAGGAATTGCATTCAATCTGTAGATTCCTTTAGGCAGGATGGTAATTTTGACAATATTAATTCTTCCTATCTGTGAGCACAGGGTGTATTTCCTTTTCTTGGTGTCTTCAGTTTCACTCCTGAGTATCTTGTAGTTTTAAGTGTATAGGTCTTTCACTTCCTTGGTTAGGTTTATTCCTAGGTGTTTTATTCTTTTTGATGCAATTGTAAATGGAATAGTTTTCCTGATTTCTCTTTCTGCTAGTTCACTGTTAGTGTATAGGAATGCGAGAGACTTCTGTATTAATTTTGTATCCTGGAATTTTCCTAAATTCAGATATTAGATCTAGTAGTTTTGGAGTGGAGTCTTTAGGGTTTTTTATGTACAATATGTCATCTGCAAACAGTGACAGTTTAACTTCTTCTTTACCAATCTGGATGACTTTTATTTCCTTGTTTTGTCTGATTGCCTTGGCGAGGACCTCCAGAACTATGTTGAATGAAAGTGGAAAGAGTCGGCATCCTTGTCTTCTTCCTGATCTTACAGGAAAGGCTTTCAGCTTCTCGCTGTTATATGTGATGTTGGCTGTGGGTTTGTCACATATGGCCTTTATTATGTTGAAGTATTTGCCCTCTATACCCATTTTGTTGAGAGTTTTTATGATGAATGGATGTTGAATTTTGTCAAATGCTTTTTCAGCATCTGTGGAGATGATCATATGGTTTTTGTCCTTCTTGGTCAATGATGTTGTTGGATTTTCTAATATTGTACCATCCTTGCATCCCTGGAGTAAATCCTACTTGATCATGATGGATGATCTTTTTGATGTATTTTTTAATTCAGTGTGCTAATATTTTGTTGAGTATTTTTTGCATCTATGTTCATCAGGGATATTGGTCTGTAATTCACTTTTTTTGTGGTGTCTTGGCCTGGTTTTGGATTTAGAGTGATGCTGGCCTCATAGAATGAGTTTGGAAGTATTCCCTCTTCTCCTACATTTTGGAAAACTTAAGGGGGATGGGTATTAGGTCTTCACTAAATATTTGATAAAATGCAGCAGTGAAGCCATCTGGCCGAGGGGTTTTGTTCTTAGGTAGTTTTTTGATTACCAAATCAATTTTGTTGCTGGTAGTTAGTCTGTTCATATTTTCTCTTTCTTTCTGGGTCAGCCTTGGAAGGTTTTATTTTTCTGAAAATTTGTCAGTTTCTTCTAGGTTATCCAGTTTGTTGGCATATAATTTTTTATAGTATTCTCTAATAATTCTTTGTATTTCTGTGGTGTCCGTAGTGATTTTTCCTTTCCCATTTCTGACTCTGTTTATGTGTGTAGACTCTTCTTTTTTATTGAAAAGTCTGGCTAGGGGTTTATCTATTTTGTTTTTTTTCTTGAAGTACCAGCTCCTGCTTTCATTGATTCTTTCTATTGTTTTATTCTTCTGGATTTTGTTTATTTCTGCTCTAATCTTTATTATGTCCCTCCTTCTGCTGCCTTTGGGTCTCATTTGTTCTTTTCCTAGTTTCGTTAGTTGTGAGTTTAGACTGTTCATATGGGATTGTTCTTTCCTGAGGTAGGCCTGTATTGCAATATAGTATCCTCTTCACACAGCCTTCGCTGCGTCCCAGAGATTTTGCGGTGTTGAAATACTGTTGTCATTTGTCTCCATATATTGCTTGATCTCTGTTTTTATTTGGTTATTGATCCATTGGTTATTTAGGAGCATATTGTTAAGCCTCCATGTGTTTGTGGGATTTTTTGTTTTCTTTGCATAATTTATTTGTAGTTTCATACCTTTTTGGTCTGAGAAGCTAGTTGGTACAATTGGTACAATTTCAATCTTTTTTAATTTACCAAGGCTCTTTTTGTCGCCTAGTTAGTATATGATCTATTCTTGAAAATGTGCCATGTGCACTTGACAAGAAGGTGTATCCTTCTGCTTTTGGGTGTAGAATTCTGTAGATGTCTCTTAGGTCCATCTGTTCTGATCTGTTGTTCAGTGCCTCTGTCTCCTTACTTATTTTCTGTCTGGTTGATCTGTCTGTCCTCTGGAGTGAGTGGAGTGTTGAAGTCTCTTAGAATGAATGCATTGTATTCTATTTTCCCTTTTAATTCGATTAGTGTTTGTGTCACATATGTAGGTGCTCCTTCCTGTGTTGGGTGCATAGATATTTATAATGGTTATATCCTCTTGTATTGATCCCTTTATCATTATGTAATGTCCTTCTTTGTCTCTTGTGACTTTCTTTGTTTTGAAGCCTATTTTGTCTGATACAAGTACTGCAACTCCAGCTTTTTTCTCCCTATTAGTTGCATGAAATACATTTTTCCATCCCTTCACTTTTAGTCTGTGTATGTCTGGGTTTGCAGTGAGTCTCTTTTGGCAGCATAAAGATGGGTCTTGTTTTTTTATCCATTCAGTGACTCTTATGTCTTTGATTGGTGTGTTCAGACTATTTACATTTAGGGTGATTATTGAAAGGTATGTACTTATTGCCATTGCAGGCTTTCGATTTGTGGTTACCAAAGGCTCATGGGTAATTTCCTTACTATCTAAGAATCTAACTTAACTCACTTAGTATGCTGTTACAAACACAATCTAAAGGTTCCCTTTATATTTATTTTATTCCTCCTTTTTCTTCTTCCTCCATTCTTTATATATTAGGTGTCATATTCTGTACTCTGTCTATCCCTTGACTGATTTTGGGGGTAGTTGATTTAATTTTTCATTTGCTTAGTAATTATCTGTTCTACTTTCTTTACTGTGGTTTTATTACCTCTGATGACCCCTATTTAGCCTTAGGAACATTTCCATCTAGAGCAGTCCCTCCAAAATATACTGTAGAGACGGTTTGTGGGAGATAAGTTCTCTCAGCTTTTGCTTATCTGGAAATTGTTTAATTCCTCCTTCAAATTTAAATGTTAATCTTGCCAGATAGAGTATTCTTGGTTCGAGTCCCTTCTGAATCATTGCATTAAATATATCACGCCACTCCCTTCTGGCCTGTAAGGTTTCTGTTGAGAAGTCTGATGATAGCCTGATGGGTTTTCCTTTTTATGTGATCTTTTTTTCTCTGTCTGGCTGCTTTTCATAGTCTGTCCTTATCCTTGATCTTTGACACTTTAATTATTATATGTCTTGGTGTTGTTTTCCTTGGGTCCCTTGTGTTGGGAGATCTGTGCACCTCCATGGCCTGAGAGAGACTATTTCCTCCTCCAGATCGGTGTAAGGTTTCACCAATAACCTCCTCAAGATTCTTTCTATCCCTTTTTCTCTCTTCTTCTGGTACCCCTATAATGCAAATATTGTTTCATTTGAATTGGTCGCACAATTCTCTTAATATTCTTTCATTCCTAGAGATTCTTTTTTCTCTCCGTGCCTCAGCTTCTTTTTATTACTCTTCTCTGATTTTTATTTCATTTATTGTTTCCTCCACCGTATCTAATCTACTTTTAAACCTTCCATTGTATTTCGTAATGATTGGATTTCCAACTGGAATTCATTCCTGAGTTCTTGAATATTTTTCTGTTCCTCTATGAGCATTTTTATGATTTTTATTTTGAAATCTCAGGATGATTGATCAGGTCAGTTTCACTTGAACTTTTTTACAGTTTGAGGGATTTTTGTTTGAACCAGGTTCCTCTGACATTTCATATTTGTATGTGGCGCTGTCTTGTGCCCAGAAGCTCTACTTTCTGGAGCTGCCCAGCCTCTGGAGCGATGTTGGGGGTTACAGGGGAGTGGTGCTGGTGTCTGGGGGGATGAAGGAGCTGTTTTCTGCTTCCTGGCTGTTGTGCCTGTCTCCACTGCCAGACCAGTGTGACCAAATACACAGGTGTGTAAGCCTCTGTGCTTTGCGTTTGTAGTTGCTGTAGGCAGGGCTTCCTCTGGCTGGCCTGATGCCAGGGCAGGTGCTGCCGGTTTGCAAGTCAGGTGCAGTGTGGTTGGGCGGAAGCCGTAGCATGCTGCATATCACAGTGGAGAGCCTTGGAACTCCATATCCAGCCAGGGGGATGGAGCCCCTGTAGCTCCTGATAGTTTACATCCTCCTGGGCTGAGTGCGCCCGGGCAATTTTGTCCACCTGTCCTTTCTCCTGAGTAGTAAGCCCTTTGTAATCTTTGCCCCTTTATCAGCCCTCTCGCTGTTAGGAAATCTCTCAGACTGCCCACCTTTCTTTGTCCCAGAGCAGCTAGATGTGGATCCCTGTTTTCTACAAGCAGCTGGAATCTCAGCCTCTCCAGTATTCCGCCTGTCTTAGCTTTCCAACCCCACTAATCACCAGAGCACTATGCAATGTAGGTTCATGCTCCCAGAGCAGATCTCTAGGGTTAGGTGTTCAGTCCCAGGCCTCCACTCCCTCCCCGCTCCGTTTCTCTTCCTCCTGCCAGTGACCTGGGGTGGGGGAAGGGCTTGGGTCCTGCTGGATCACAGCTTTGGTACCTTACCTTGTTCTTTGAGGTCTGTACTTTTCTCCAGGTGTATGCAGTCTGGCGCAGCCTTCTTTCCTGTTGGTCTTTCAGGATTAGTTGTATTAATTATATTTTCATACTATATGTGGTTTTAGGAGGAGGCCCCTGTTTCTCATCTTACACCGCCATCTTTAATCCCTGTCCCTTCCCCTGTATTTCAAAATACCATTTCAAGTTAGTAGATGTGGTGAAGATAAGCCATAAGTTTTGGAGTCAGTTACGCTTGGCATCAGGTTCTGATTCTGTCACACTAGCTCTGTGACTTTGGATGAGACACTTAACCTTTGCAAGCCTCTGTGTCTTCATCTGTTGAACAGGATGAATAATTCCTACCTTACAGCATTATTTTAATTGGAATAACCTATGTATACACTCAAAATTTAAAGGGATTCAAAGAAATCAGAACTGCTTTCATTTTATTTCTGTGATGTTACATGGCAACTTACCAGTTTTCCTCCTCGCTCTCAAAGCTACCAGCTTTGTTATTAGGATGCCTAACATTTGAATTCCTTGGCACAGAGTGCCATGTGTTTGAAAAGAAGTAAAAATGTGCATGTATTTTGTGTGTTCTTTTTTTAGTTACCTGATGGGAGATGAATTGTTTGTGGTGATGGAGTACCTTGCTGGGGGGTCACTGACTGATGTTGTAACAGAAACTTGCATGGACGAAGCCCAGATAGCTGCTGTATGCAGAGAGGTGAGTATACTTCCTTTTTGATAAGTTATGGTGATGTGTGGTTAGCAAAACGTGAAAAGGGGGAAATTTTTTTGCATAAGTAGTTTTTATTGTGCCATATATTTTCATTATATTGCAAGTTATCAATACCATTTCATCCTACATGAGAGTTTCAACCCTTTCCTTCAGATATAAGATAATTCTGGAATGCAGAGCTCAACTTGGAGGTAAACTTCAGTGGGGTAATATTATAATTTATCATCCAAGCCAGATAGCTTTGAGAGTGACTTTGGATGCCATTAAAAATGCATGACTCAACAGTGGAAACAAAGACTGTCACAGACAAAGCAGAACACATTTTCACTGAGTCTGCTTCTGGCTTTAGTGATCTCATTGAAGGTGAAGAAACTGATTATTTCTTGATATTCATAATGGATTTCTAGACTTACTATTTGCTTAAGCCAGTAGAATCCTGCCAGGCTGTCTAAATCTAAGCCAAAAACAAGCCTGCTGTTTTCCTCTAATCTTTTTCTACAGATGAGGTTTAGGTTAAAGACTTATTTATTGTCAGTGAAACTGATACTACTTCCTTCCTGAGTCCTGGGAATCATTGTCATTTCTTAGGGCTATTGTGGTTTCTGTGATTTGGGTTTCACAATTTTTAGTGATAGATGGACAAAGTTTATAATTCACTTAAGTAAGAACAGTATATATGGTACCACATGGAGAATTTAGTCAGTGATTCTGCAACATCTTTCTGAGTTGACAGTTAGTAACCACACTAGTGGGGGTGAGGATTTAATAATACGGGGTAACTGTTGAACAACTGTGTTGTATATTTGAAACCAATAATGACTTTATATCAACTGTATTTCAATAAAAAGAAAAAAGAAGAAAAGTACATATGTTTTCCTTTTCAAACATTTATTATGATGTTTAAAAAACTATTGAAAAATTTTAGTCAGTTATGTTCCACCAAAGGTAGCTGCTATGGTTATTTCAGGAGGGAATGAAGTAAGCACTCTTTATAGTCATGAATATGATATATTAAAATCTGTGATATCCCTTAACAAAGAATGTTTGGTCAGTTAAAAGCTGATAAAAAGTTAACAAGAATTTAATTTATACTTAATTTGTTTTCTAATATATTTTTTTCATAATTGATAAAAAATTATTTGAGGAATTCTCATTATGACCAGTTTGTTTCTATATCTCTATACAAGTATTTTTCTGGGCGTTTGCTCTTTTTTGGAATCTGCTTAAATGTTTGATAAATGTAATACAGTAATACAGTTTATATTTTTTTTTTCCTTGAATGAATAGTAGAATATTTTGAATGAAATTTTTAGTTGCTATTAATGATGTACAGACTTTAGTTTTACTCTGTCTGATGGGGGTAAGAAATAAAAATAATTTTTCCAAACTTGCAATTTATACTCAGTTTATATTCAAAAACAGAGGAAAAGCAGGTTTTAAAACATCTAATCTCATCCTTGTATTCAGAAGAGGAAGTTTTTCCTCAGTTTGGAGTCAGTGCTTTCTGAAACATGGCGCAAGAGGAAAGCTTTTCTTTTGTTATTGGGGCCTAGGTTGTTGATATAGCTTTATGTAAAGTCCACCATATAAGAAATGAAGAAAATGTCCTACATCGCATTGATGAACAGCTGGAGTGGAACCAGAGCACCCAAGATCTTACCCACTTTCAGTGTCTTGCATTGATCAGACTTCTGAGTGTCTCATAGTCAAATGGGAATGATCACAAGTTTATCCATTACTGTTGAAATGATTTCTAAAGAGCTTGAGCTTGTTTACCAAGTGCTGCATACCTTTAAGTATTTAAACCTAAAAGTCCTAGAAATTACATGGACCCATGTGTCGTAAATGAGAATGCTGGAGGCTGAGTTATATTCTTAGGGTTTTAAATGATCTGTGCAGAGATATAGGACTAGAGAAGACATAATTGAATAATTGTCTCTTGGAAAGACCAGAGGGTGGAGGGGAGGGGCACTAATTAATTAAGGTGTCTTATTTTCATAACTTTGTACATGGGAGGATGTTTTCTCCTTATAAATGTAATTATTGGTATGTCTTTTGCTGGATACTAGAAGCAGTGCTCAGGCCGTCAGTACTATACGTGAACCTTCCTTACACTTTTCAGGGACTGTTTCATTGACAGGTGTTTTTTTCTGTTCAGTGTTTACAGGCATTGGAGTTTTTACATGCTAATCAAGTGATTCACAGAGACATCAAAAGTGACAATGTGCTTTTGGGGATGGAAGGATCAGTTAAACTTAGTGAGTAATAAATGAACAAATAATATTTATTTATTCTTTAATGTAATGTCTGCTTTTGTTTAACTAAATAAAACCTTATGCTATTAACCTTTTTATGGTTTAATATATGTTGGGGAGGGAGAATAGTGGTAAAGAATATGGACTCTGAACTGGGCAGCTTGAGTTTAAATAGCAAAAAAGTTGCTACTTGATGAATGATTTTGGGCAAGTTAGTTAATCTCTGTGTCTGTTTTTTTATTTATATGATAAAGAAAATAATAGCACCTATCTCAGAGAGTTCTTCTGTTTATTAATAATGGAGAGCACTAAGGAACAGTCCCCCTGGGACTTTTGTAATGTTGGTGTTGTCTTCCAAAGATAAACATGAATTTGTCTCTGTCATCTGTTAGGGTAGATTTTTCTCCTTATGCCGTTGCAGTTGCCTTTAGATTTGGTAGACCATGGCCCAGTCAGGGTAGTATATGACCCTGCCCACAGAGATGAGGGACAAAAACATGTGAACCTCTTTTCCTGATTATCTTCTGCTGTCAGCATGGTAGAGTCATATCATGGGGGGAACAATCCCAGACTTCTTTTTCCTCTGCTGGCTGTAATCTCTCAGTCCCAACCATGCTCTCTGGAGGATTCAAGAACTTTCTCCGAGTTTTCTCCAACTATGCAAAATTCTTGCATCAAGAGACTGAAACTTTTTTCTTCTATGCTTCTAAAGAGTTTGGCTCCTTTTTCAACATCTTTTTTAAGATACATCTTCCAAAAATTACTCAACCACGAGAAATATTCTAGGTTCTATCAGATGGTCAAATGTAAGATTACTAATCCAATCTTAGTGGACAAGTTAGAAATGGACCTCCTCATATATTTTTGGTAGATACTCATGTAAACTTGATTTGACTTTTTTGGATAACATAGTTAACCCTTGGACAATATGGGTTTGAACTGCACAGGTCCACTTAATAACAGATTTTTTTTTTTCAGTAAATTTGTTGGAAAATTTTTTGGAGATTTGAAACAGTATGAAGAAACATTTTCTTTACTCTAGCTTTACTGTAAGAATACAGTATGTAATACATACATGAAATGCGTTAATCAACTGTTCATGTTTTAGCAAGGCTTCAGTCAATAGTAGACTCTTAGTAATTAAGTTTCTGGGGGGAGTCAAAGTTAATACACAGACTTTCACCTGCATAGGGGCAGGGGACGTGGGTGTCAGCACTCCTAACCTCCACATTGTTCAAGGTCACCTGTACTTTATTCTGGCTCTCCTTCTTACTAGATGAATGATCTTAAGTAAGTTACCTAAAAATATGTATGCCTCAGTTTCCCACTTATAAAATTCAAATAATAATAATAAATGTACCTATCTCACAAAGTTATCATAAGGATTAGGTATATTAATTTTTAAAAGGTACTTGGAACAGTACCTGGTTTGTTATAAGCACTCATTTTAGCTGTAAATGTTATGATTTGACCTAACAATTGCTCTTTCTGTATTCTTTCCTATAGAATTACTGAAAATACACACAACAATAAGTATAAAGATATTCTCTGCAACATTGTAAAAATATCTTAAATGTCTAACAGTATAAGAATGGTTAAATAAATTACCGTTTTTTACTCTGTAATATTGTATAGTTATAATAATGAGGTAGGTCAGTGTACTAATATGGAAAGACCTCTAAAAATGAAGTTTTAAACAGTTTACAAAATACCCTAATTAGGTAAAAGAAACAATATGGTTCACAGATGGTATTTGTACATATGTATATATATATAACAAAAAGTCTAGAGCTTAAAAACCTTAATGTTATATGCGGAGTAGAATGGGCTGTACAGGAGAAAGGAGGAAAAAATGCTAGATTCTCATCCTGACTTTTCCACTAACTTAACACTGAGTACCCCAAACTAGGCATTCTGCTCCTCAGCTAGTAAGATGTTTGGCATAGTGATGCTGTTGAGGAGCTTGTAGGTTCAGTTGCAGTTAAATGTGTTCTTTTTCTAGACTCTCTGCTAAGGTTGATTCTTAGTAATTCTAACAGTCTTAAAAAACAGTGAAGTCTAAACAGTCAGCTATAATTAATTAAGCCATCTAACATGAACTCTTAGATAAAATCATCTATGGACACCATTAACTCTAGATGTTTTGTTTTGTTTTATAGCTGACTTTGGTTTTTGTGCCCAGATCACCCCTGAGCAGAGCAAGCGAAGTACCATGGTTGGAACACCATACTGGATGGCACCAGAGGTGGTTACACGGAAAGCTTACGGCCCTAAAGTAGACATATGGTCTCTGGGTATCATGGCTATTGAGATGGTAGAAGGAGAGCCCCCATACCTCAATGAAAATCCCTTGAGGGTAAGATCGGTTAAACACCAGCCTTGTTTTAAGAAAAAGTCTTTTCTTTAAAACGTTTATATAGAACCTGCTTGTGCCAGTCACTGGCCAAGAATTTAGGGTACAAAATTGATAAACCAATCCCTGCCCTCACTCTGCATCTAAAAATAATTTGCTCGTTACTGAGTTGAATATGTTAGGTAATAATTTACTCACTTTTCTGCAAAGTGTAGGGCCCCTAAATAACTCTTTAGGATATCAGTTTTGAACCTTGGCCTCTGTCCTTTAGGTACAGAGAAGAGAAAAGCAAGATCACATTTGTGAGAAAGCTGCATAGAGGGCAATGTAAAAGCCCATATGCAAACAAGAGTGAGGGTCCTCAGGTACAGAGGAGGTCAGGACACTCAAAACAATTAAATAGTACAGCTGAGGTGGAGAGTTTGGAGCTTTGTCCTTCCTTCCTTTCAGTCTTTATGTTTCTTTTTTCTTTTTTTCTCCTTCTGCTACTTTTAAGTTGCTATATATGGCTCAATATCAATAGTTATTAAGGAAATGCACATCAAAATACAATAAGATTCCAGTTCACATATACAAGAATGACTGTAAGCAGAAAGGTGGCCAATAATAAATGTTGGTGAGGATATGGAGAAATTGGGACTTACATACATTGCTAGTGGAAATGTAAAATGGTACAGCACTTTGGAAAAAATGTGGCAATTCCTCTAAAAGTTAACACTGAGTTACCATATAACCCAGCAATTCCACTCCTAGGAATATGCCCAAGTGAATTAAAAGAATATACCCAAGAGAACAAAAACTTATACACAAGGGTTCCTAGCAGCATTATTCATAATAGCCAAAAGGTGGAAACAACCCACATGTCCATCAGCTGATGTATGGATTTTATAAAGTGGTATATCCAGACAATGGAAAATTATTTAACTATAATAAAAGGAATGAAGTACAGACAGATACAACATTGAAATCCAAGAGCATTATGCTAAATGAAAGAAGTCAGATACAAAAGATCACATATTGTATGATTCCATTTACAGTAGCTTCTTGTTACTCATGGTAATTAGGTTCTGTAAAGCTGCAAATGTTGAATTAATACCAAACCATTTCTTCTAGGGGAAATACACGGTTAGGTTCCTACAAATCTGTGGTCACAACAGTTTTGTCATCTGATCAGTGCACGAACTTGCTTTAATGTGTGTTTGTTTTAAGGACATTTTATTTATTGTATTTCAGTAATGCTGGACTTAGAGCCAACAGCATTATAACTCATGCCTGAACAAAAACTTATCAAACATAATGTATTTTCTCCATAAGGCACATCACTTGTTGCATGTACAAACACTAGACAGCACTTCAGCACTATGCTTTTCACCTCTCTGCACATATCCATGAGTGACCACACTTAGTGTATTGGTTTTGTGGTTACAAATAAATTTTAGCAAGTAGGTGTATTGGCATATATGGGGGTCTGCAAATAATGAGGATCGACTGCCTATGAAATATTTAGAACAGGTAAATCCATAGAGACAAGAGACTAATGGCTTCCAGGGAACTGAGGGACTGAGGAGGGAATGGAGAGTAACTAATAATGCCTGTGAGTGTTCTTTTTGGAGATATAAAAGTGTTCTGGAATTAGACTGGTGGTAGTTGTATAACCTTATGAATACATTGAAAGCATTGAGCTGTACACTTCAAAAGAGTGATTTTTATAGTATGTGAATTATATCTCAATAAAGCAATTATTTAAGAAAAGCTTTTTTTTACTATATATGACTACAGCTTATTGCCGGAAGTTTTTTTAATATTTTTTTTTTGAGAATAAGTTGGACATGCTATAAAATGATCTGCAGACACCAATGTAATGGGTATTTTTAGGAGGTGCCCAGTCTGGATAACACTAGATTTTGATGCTCTTTTTTCCTGAATGCTTTTCATCCCCTTGCAAAGATTCCAGTTCAAGTGAGCAACTGAGCTACTTAAAAGATGTGATTAATTTTAGAACACTTTTCGGAACAATTTTTAAAGAGTCTCTAATTTCATTGATTTGTTCAGAAAATATTAACTTGAGTGACTGTGTGTCAGGCACTATTCAAGTCACTGTCTGAAAGAACCAACAAAAAATCCTGCCCTCATAGGGGGAGGAGAAAGAAAATAAATAAGAATAATAGGTACTATATTAAATGATGGGACTGGTAGAGAGTGATTAGTAAGAGTGTTTGATTTCACGGGAGTGCTTCGGAAAGGCTTCACTGAGGTGACATTTTAACGAGGTGAGAGAGTGAAACTCGGTTACCTAAGGGAAGAGTATTTCAGTCAGAAGGAACAGCACATGCAAAGGCCCTAAAGCAGAAGCATTCCTGATGAGATGTATTCAGAGATCATTAAGGACTCCAGCATAGCTAGCTAACATGCAGTGAGCACACGGCGGGAAGAAATGGTAAATGAGTGAAGAAATGAGGTCAAACCATGTAGTCCCTTATTAGGCCTTTGTAAGGATTCTGGCTTCTATACCTGTAAGACAAGGATAAGGTTGGAGAGAGCAGTGCCTGGTTCTCACACAGGACTGGAAATAGTACCTGCTTCTGTCAGCTATAGTGGAAAACCTTGTAATTCACAGGATATTGAGTAGAAGATTCAAAAGTCTCTTGCCTCAGTGATGGGAAATAATTACCCCTAGACTGTGCATTGCTGTGGACCCACCTAACAGATCTTAAAAACCAGACCCAAAGGGATCTGTTTTCAAGTAGCTTCCTCAGAACAAAGCTCAAGAATATTTATAGGAATACAGAAATCTCCAACACCTAGCATACACACTTAAATATCCAGTCAGAGTTTACCAGCCAGGTAACAACAGGAAATTACAACTCTCATTAAGAAGAAAGATCAATCAATTGAAACCAACCCAAAACTGACACAGATAAAAGAGTTAACACAAAAGAATAAAATAATTATTGTAACTGCATTCCACATGTTAAGTAGAGATATTTGAAAGATTTTTTTTTAGTTAAGCTTATAGGTAAAAGCTATAATGTTTGAGATAGCACACTGTAGAAAAAGTGATTGATGATTTAATAATCATAAGCATATAATGAAACTATCTAAAATTAAACATAGGGACAGAAATGAATTTTAAAGTGCAGTAGCATCAGTGAGCTGTGAGACAAATTCAAGTGTTCTAATATATGTATAACAAAGTTTGAGAATGGTAAAATGGTATACTATATGTTCGTGGGATTGTAGGCATTTTTCTTTAATAACCTTTATTATGTATTATAATTCTTTTATCAATATGTATTCCATTTATAACTCCCAAAGTAAAAAAGATGAAGCTAATTTTTAAAAAAGAAATTAGGGAAATATAACATCTAAGAATAAAGGAAAAAAATCGCATCCAAATGGGTACAGTACCTGACTCTAGTATTTATGGTGGTTGTCTTTGAAGAAAGAAGAGATCCATAAACTTTATAAAGTACTTTTTTTCACTTTGCTACCTTAAGTAAGTCAAAGATGTTCTTCTATTTTTAGGCCTTGTACCTGATAGCAACTAATGGAACCCCAGAACTTCAGAATCCAGAGAAACTTACCCCAATATTTCGGGATTTCTTAAATCGATGTTTGGAGATGGATGTGGAGAAAAGGGGTTCAGCTAAAGAACTGCTACAGGTGAGTTTGAAATGATGCTATTTTGGGGAAAAGTTGACTTTTTGAGTAAACAAAGTTTACATAGGGTCAATAACTACATTTCGCCATACATTACCAGCCGTATGGCAGCTGCTGCAGTTTAGGATGCATATGCTGGGAATACAATACCGATGATAATACAATAAGTATATGTTTCTGCATATTATCAGTTCTCAGACCAATTCATTGCTGGCATGGGTATCTGGGTCATTTAAGTGAGATTTTTAAAAAATACTATACTATAAAAGTGATATATTGATTTGTGTGTTGGTTTTATATAGGTATTGAAATACATGTTTATGAAATCAGTTGTGATCCATAAAATAGTCTTTGGGACTTAATTAGAAGGAAATATTTAGCTTCTAAACTGGTGACATTTATACATTTGTTTTCCCTCCTCTTTCTTGCAGCATCCCTTCCTGAAACTGGCCAAACCCTTATCGAGCTTGACACCACTGATCATGGCAGCTAAAGAAGCAATGAAGAGTAACCGTTAACATCATTGCCGTGGCCTCGTTTTTTTTCCATTTTCTAAATGAAACCTTTTAATATATGAAAATTATTATTACTCTTCTGGGATTTAAAGAAATGGTCTGCATAACATTGAGGGAAAAAGCAAGTTACTACTTCCTGAAGACAACCAAGAAAAAATTGGAAAACAGAATGACAATTTTTTATTGAATCCCTTTTTTAGGGTCCAAAATAAATTGTGGACTGAATCACTAGCCTTAACCTCTTTCAGCAGATGGGCTATTTATCATGCTTGAGATTTGTATTTTATTTTGCTGACTTTATGGCAATAGAACCCACTCGTTGCCCCCTTTTGAGGGTATTTCCAGTACTTGAATGGCAAATTCAAGTTTTGCAGCATGTTTGTTTCATCCGCTAGTCTTCCTTCCCTTTCTCTTCATAGCTTTCTTTTTCCCTGACTTGAGCCCTTTTTGAGTTGCTTAGAGAAATTTTTCTTAGGCCTAAAATCAAAGCAAGTGTGATAGATACTGTTGTAGCTCCTTATATTGGCAAAGGAGCTGGATATGGTTTAACTTTGTATAGAAGTTAGGACCAGCTGTTGTTACATGTAATAGTTCAGAATTTGAACTAAAGGAAGGGAAGAAAAGTATGATTTTTTTTACCTTTTCTAACAAATGTGAAAGTCAGTTTTAGAAATTTCATGGTAGTGAGTTGTTTGGCATTTGTTACCTGTATAGAGAATAGACTAATAATCTATATTTATAACTAAATCATCGAGGCAGAAAAAGAATGCCATTGATTCTGCATCCTTACAGTTTTGTATTCCTTTCTGTTTACTCCTCAGATTTGGCTTCAGGAACCAAAGTAATTTGTTCTCGTTCCAACTTGGGCTTGATGACTTGGGTTGGTGCCGCTGTGTTCCCCTGACCTTTTTCCCCTTCGTTTTGGAAATGTTTCTGTATATGTTGTAATTTTTGTTTGTTTTTTAATTAACCCTCTCTCACCCTACTCCTTCCCACTGGTAAATAATATAATAACCACTGAATTTTCAGAATTTAAAAATTAACTTTTTTTCCATCTAAAGGAGAAAATATTTGAGCTAGCGGAGACAAAATAAGAGACTTGAACCTTGGTGAGCTCTAAAATAATTAGATGAGATTATATTCATGAAAGAGAAATGTCAGTTATATAGAGATGTACCTTCTGACAGTAAACTGTTGAGATTTGTTATAAAATTGCTCCCCAACCCATTACCAGCATTTTGCTGTCAATGAGAACTTAAGTGACAAGAGAACTTCTTAATAAATTCATGGATCATTTGAAATGTTGAGTTACTTCAGATTTTTTAAAATAAGTAAATAATATTCATCTAAAAAACTGGAGAAAGAAAGAAAAATGAAATGTGCTTGTTGATAGCAATACTTTATTTTAAAAAAATTTTAAAAGGTCTGTGACCTGTAGCATTAATTATTAGATTGCCTTCTCTTCTCCCTTCCCCTTCTCTTTTCTTTTCTCTCCTTTTTAAATTAAAAAAGAAAAATCTTTTTTTTTGTTTTGCTTTTGGAGGCAGTATTGTCCCTTCTGACATGCCAAGAGCCACATGAAAGAAAAATGTGTGGTTTATTTCTAGCATTTTGTACTCTCCACTCTTAACTTCACACCTATGTGCCATCCTGCAGTAATACAAACCATCATGAATAAAAGTAATCTTGATGTTTTGGAGTATCTTAGGGGAACTAGTAGAATTTTATTTCCTATAATTCCCATCGTATCTGTTAAGATAAAACATTAGAAATGTCTGTTTATTGATGACACAGGAACGTTTTCACAAAAATGAGTAAAGTAATTGATGAAACATATCTAGAGCACTTAATAGCTTGTTTTCAGTTAGATTCTTGATTGCATTTTCCTGTGGTTTCCATTGGCCTTCTATACCTATTATAAATTACAGAAACAAGCTGGTTTATTTCTGGTGGAAAGCTACATACAGTATCTCTTGAGTTCCAGATTTGAACATTCTTTGTAAATAATTGTCTGGATGGATTTTGATAAAGATGTTACCAATGAAATAGAAAACCAACTAGATGGTAAGACTCTGATTATCACGATTTATAGAAGGTGCTTCCATACATAAGCCATAGAGATATTCATTGAATACAGTGCCAATGCCCCATTTTTATGCCTTTGACTCAGAAAGGTCTTTTCAGTTTATAGAAGCAGGTTGGGATTTGTACAACTTCTTTCATGGTTACCTGCATGTCCATTGCTGGCAACGGACTTTATCATTATAACCTGACTCCTAGGTTAAGGGAGCTACACTGTGGTTTGTTCTTTTCTTACTGGATAAACTAACTTGTAATAGAAATATACTTCGGTTAATTCTGAAATGTGTCGTTTTTAAACAAAATAATCTTAAAAGCAATATGAAATTGTGATTTGTTAATTTTAAATTAAAATGTTCAGATCTTGTTGAAAAAAATCCTATCTGTATCAAGATTCATATTTTTTTAATAACTGCCTTTTGCATTCACCCTTTTTGTCATCACTTTACAATGAAAACTCTCATCTAAATCTAAAAACTACTTTAGTAGTCCTCCTGTGTTATTAGAACAGTATTACTATAGTGCTTATTTATTGTATTTCACACTCTTTTGATCTTAAAGTTTCCTTCTCTTGTTCCATTTGCTGCTTTTAGGGACAGTTAAAACTGGGAAACCATGAAAATAATGAATTATGTTTTCCTGCCTGGAATAGTAAATGGGTAGAGTGATTGGTATCCAAAGCCAAGGCTAACACAGCTCTGTCTTTGTGTGTTGAGTGCCTGGCACACAGTATAAATTCTCTTCCCTTCCACATATAAATATTAAACTACTTAAAATATATTTAGTTACCACCAGTCCTAAACAAACCTGTGCCTTTAATAAGCAATTTAAAACTACCTATGAGTATTTCTTTGTACGGCTCACATAAATACATGTTTGTTTATATATACTGTATTCTAGCCAGAATAATTTTAGATCTGATGAGACAGCTATAATGAGAAAAAAAAATTGTTGCCTAAAGAATTTGCATCAGTTTCATAATCTAAAAGTTTTAAAATATACTCAGATCCATATCCACTGAAATGTTAAAAAATCATTATAGAATATAGCTAAAATCCAGATTAATACTCACTTGGGTTTTTTTTAATAGCGAAATTTCATAGTAATATAAAAAGATAACTTTCTTGTCTATTGCTCTCACTATAGTTATTTAAACAATTAAAATCAGTTTTTCCACAGTGTGTGTGTATGTGTGTATAAGAAGGGGGGCAGGAAACACAGTTTTTTCTCACTGAAAACATTTATTGACCACTTTGGCAAAGACACTTTGATAGATACTGGAATTAAAAAGGAGAATCAAGCACTGGCCTGGCCTTGAGAGAATTGAAGTATTTCCCATTTATCATTCTAGAATGTAGTCAAATGAACAGAAGAAAGAAATGCATGATAATTCTGTCAAACAAGTTTCATTTCTGTATTAAGAAAAGCAGAGAATTATATTTGGAATTGAACATCTTTGGTAGGAATTTGTTACTTTTTTTCCTTATTTTGGTAGATAGAGATAGAATTAAGTGAAAGTAGCTTGTCTTTCCTGTTTTGCCTTCAAATTTTGTATTGACTTTGATCTTTAATTTAATCCTGTCAATTATTTAATTGTTACATTGACATTAACTGCTGTATTTGATGACTTTGTTCAATAATTGTGTTCTTTCAGGGCTAGAAATAAACTTTTATGTTTGTTTCCCTCCTTTCTAAACTTCAGTTCTTTCTTTAGATAGGAATAGCTTAAAAGAATAAGTGTAATAGGTATTCAAAGAGCATTATTTTTAAGGGTAAATGCTTTTTAAACGTGTCATGCCACCATTTGAATGTATTACAAAGCTCTAATTTAGAAAGCTTTCCAGCAATCTACAGGTAATATAAGCATGAGCCTTCTCCTCTAAGTCAGGTTCAGAATACATTTCTTATGAAATACTCTGGCTGTCAGACCCAGGGAAACACTTCTGATTTGTTTAAATACCTCTACTAACTTGGCCTGAAATTCTAATGTTTACCTGGCTGTAGTAATAATCTTGCCAGAATTTCTGTGTTAAATGCACTAAGAGATCTTTAAAAGTGCAATACTTTAAGGCATCACTTCATTATGTGCATTTAATTTGGAATGTGGATACCATGACAGGGAAAACAGCTGCAATATAAAGAGTTCATTAACAGAAATAAAAACTACACATTTTTTAGCATGGGGTTGGGGGTGTTTTAGCATGGAGGCACAATGACTGTTTAAAATATATTTGTCACAGTAGTGACTGGCACCTTACTACACTGATGGGCAGTGACTTCAGTGGGGTGTGGGGGGGCTTCATAATATGGGTGAATGTAGGAACCACAATGTTTTTCATGTGAAACCATAAGAGTATATATCAATAATACCTTAATTAAAAAAAATTTTTTAAGCAGCTTGATGAACTTGCCTCAGTATATTGAGGTATAGTAACTACAGGTTGCTACTGACAAAAATAAAATGTGGAATAGAACAAGGAGCTTGAAATTATCTATGTTTGCAGATATTTATAGGATAAGTATATAGAAGTTTACATATGATAAGCGTCAATGATGAATTAGTTTGGAGAAATGGCTATTTCATATATGGTATTAAAATATTTGGAGATTTTGTTAAGACATTAGAGGTCTATTTCTCAAATGCAATTTAATCTCAGAAAATAAATGCTAGATCAAAACAAAAATTAAAAATATTTGTCAGTATAAAGCTGTTGAGTGCTTTTCTAACATTTGTATTGATAGCAAATGCTCAAAACCTAAGAAAGGTTCAAAAATGGATGATTAATTGGACAAGCACTGTTGGTAGGAGCTTAACATGTGCTTTACAACTACTTGTATATTTTTGGCTTTTTTAAAATTAGGGCATTATTCTTTATTCTAAATTATTCAACAGGCTTTATCTTGTGAAGAGCAATAGAAATAGAACAATGAAGGGAGCAGTCCTTCTAGGCATAGTTATTTTAGGTTCCTAACTAAGTAATGAACAGCGCCAGTCCACAGCTTTTAACTTCTGCTGCCAAGTCCTAATCCACAGAGGATCTGCTTTGGACTCAACTGGTTTTAGCATATATGAATCTTAATTTTCTAAATTATATACATACACAGGTATTTCTTGATGTTTCTATATTTTACTTTAGTAACTTTCTATTATGGCAGTTGAGAATTTGGGTAGTGTCATACCATTCCATTCTCCCATTTCCACTCTCAGTCTTCCATTTAAAAGGTGATAATTATTCAATTCATAGTTTTAACCTTAGGACTATGCAGTAGTGTTGTTCACTGGAGTCAAGTAATTTTTTTTTATTAAGGTATCATTGATATACACAATCTTATGAATGCCTCACATGAGCAACATTGTGATTACTACGTTCACCCAAATTATCAAGTCCCCACCACATACCCCTCATAGTCACTGTCCATCAGCGTAGTAAGATACAATAGAGTCACTACTTGTCTTCTCTGCTATACTGCCTTCCCCGAGCCCTCCCCTACGTTAATGTGTGTTAATCATAATGCCCCTTAATCCACTTTTCCCTCCCCACCCCCTTCCCTTCCGTAACTACTAGTCTCTTGGGAGTCTTGAGTCACCTGCTGTTTGATTCCTTCAGTTTTGCTTTGTTGTTATACTCCACAAATAAGTGAAATCATTTGGTACTTGTCTTTCTCCGCCTTGCTTACTTCGCTGAGCATAATACCCTGTAGCTCCATGTTGTTGGAGCCGAGTCATTTATTATGGTTACATATCATTACTTGTTCAAGTCTTTTTCCTGTTAATCTTGTCTTTTTGTCTCCTTTGAAAGTTTCTATGTTCCTATCACTAAGTTTTCCCAAGCTTGCCACAAAATTGTAAGAGCTCTCAGAAGACATATTTTCCATACAATTAATTGTCTCAGAAAATGACACTTCCTTTTTCTTTCCTGGAACTCAATTGGGCTGTGGTTCGGCTATCCACGACTTCGGCCCTCTGGCATCTGAAACTCAACTTTGCTTTTCTCCTGAGTTAAATCTTTTGTTTCCTGAATACCATATCTTCTTGATTGCTCTATTCCCTCAGTTTGGATAAGTATAACTTTCAGTAGCTTCCTGAGAAAGGTACATTCAGGTAAGATGTTTTAAGAACTTTCATGTCTCAAAATGTCTCACACTTAATCGATAGTAGATTTTAAGCTGGAAATCATGAGAATTTTGAAGTCAGGGCTTCATTGTCTTATAACCTGCTATTTCTGACATACCTTAATATGTAACCTCTTTCTGCATCTCTAGAGCTTCTGAAGTTTTACCGTGAAGTTCCTTGGCAAGGGTATATTTGTTTTCATTAGCTTTGTGCATTTGTTAGATTGTCTTTATAACAGACGCAATTTATTCTGTTCTGAGAAATTCTAATATTTAGTTATATAATTTTAGGTGGTTTTTTTTTTCATTCTGAAATTCCAGCATTAATCTGTTTTTCTTATCTTTCTTGCTTTCTATCTCTTTGCCTTTTGTTTTAACTTTCTGGGAGAATTTCCTTGATTTGATCTCTGACCCTATTTTGAATGTACATTAACTATTAAATTTTTAATTTCCAAAAGCTCATTCTTTTCTGATCCCCCTTTTTATAGCCTTCTGTTTCATAAACTGTGTTTTCTTGGTTAAGGCTAACATAAAAAATAACATAGACTGAGAGGTTTAAATAAATTTCTCACAGCTCTAGATGCTTGAAAGGCCAAGATCAAGGTGGCAGCAAGGTAGGTGTCACCTTGTAGGCAGCCACCATCTCCCTGTGCATTCACACAGCCCGTTCTGGACCCCTTCTGTGCAGGTGCACAGGAGAAAGCAGTCTCTCTGGTCTCTTCTAAGGACACTAATCCCATCAGGAGGCCCCACCCTCATGACCTCATCTTAACTAATTACCTCCCAAAGACCCCAACTTCTATGCCAATACAGTGGGATTAGGACTTCAACATGAATTTGGGGAGGACATGAACATTCAAGCTATTGTAGGCCTTCTTATCCAAGGTTTCTCTTTATCTATGGATTGTGTATTTTTTTTCTGGGTCCTCTCTTATTTTTTTCTTAACTCCGTCACACAGATTTTTTACAGATGTCTAGTGAATACCTGCAGATTAATGCTTTTTCTGTAACAACACTAGCACTGTCTGGCACTGCATTAAACAAATATTAATTCATTTGCACATTGATTTTTTCACTTCCCAGCTGGGCTCTTGGTGCTCTTCACCAGCCATTCACATTGCTCCTCAGAATTCCTGTCTTTTCCTCCAAACTGTCATAAGACTTCCAACCCCTACACCCAAAAGCAACAGGATACACATTCTTCTCAAGTGCACATGGAACATTTTCCAGAATAGACCACATACTAGGCCACAAAAAGAACCTCAGTAATTTCAAAATATTGAAATCCTACCAACCAACTTCTCAGATCACCAAGGTATAAAACTAGAAATAAATTTTAGAAAGAAATCAAAAAGGCTCACAAATACATGGAGACTTAACAACACTCTCCTAATTAATCAGTGGGTTAACGACCAAATCAAAACAGAAATCAAAGAATATATGGAGACTAATGACAACAACAACACAAAGCCACAACTTCTGTGGGACGCAGCAAAGGCAGTTCTAAGAGGAAAGTATATTGCAATCCAGGCCTATTTAAAGAAGGAAGAACATTCCCAAATGAATAGTCTAAAGACACAATTACTGAAATTGGAAAAAGAAGAACAAATGAGGCCCAAAGTCACCAGAAGGAGGGACATAATAAAGATTAGAGAAGAAATAAATAAAATTGAGAAGAATAAAACAATAGAAAAAATCAATAAAACCAAGAGCTGGTTCTTTGAAAAAATAAACAAAATAGATAAACCCCTAGCCAGACTCATTAAGAGAAAAAGAGAATCTACACACATAAACACAATGAGAAATGAGAAAGGAAAAATCACGACGGACCCCACAGAAATACAAAGAATCATAAGAGAATATTATGAGAATCTATATGCTAACAAGCTGGAAAACATAGAAGAAATGGACAACTTCTTAGAAAAATACAACCTTCCAAGACTGACCAAGCAAGAAACAGAAAAACTAAACAGACCAATCACCAGTGACGAAATCGAATTGGTAATCAAAAAACTACCCAACAACAAAACCCCTGGGCCTGATGGATTCACCTCTGAATTCTACCAGACATATAGAGAAGAAATAACACCGATTCTCCTTAAAGTTTTCCAAAAAATAGAAGAGGAGGGAATACTTCCAAACTCATTCTATGAAGCCAGCATCACTCTAATACCAAAACCGGGCAAAGACCTCACCAAAAAAGAAAATTACAGACCAATATCCCTGATGAACGTAGATGCAAAAATACTCAACAAAATATTAGCAAACCGAATTCAAAAATACATCAAGAGGATCATACACCATGATCAAGTGGGATTCATCCCAGGGATGCAAGGATGGTACAACATTCGAAAATCCATCAACATCATCCACCACATCAACAAAAAGAAGAACAAAAACCACATGATCATCTCCATAGATGCTGAAAAAGCATTTGACAAAATTCAGCATCCATTCCTGATTAAAACTCTCAACAAAATGGGTATAGAGGCAAGTACCTCAACATCATAAAGGCTATATATGACAAACCCACAGCTAACATCATACTTAACGGCGAGACGCTGAAAGCTTTTCATCTAAGATCGGGAACAAGACAAGGATGCCCAATCTCTCCACTGTTATTCAACATAGTACTGGAGGTCCTAGCCATGGCAATCAGACAAAACAAAGACATACAAGGCATCCAGATTGGTAAAGAAGAAGTCAAATTGTCACTATTTGCAGATGACATGATACTGTACATAAAAAACCCTAAAGATTCCATTCCCAAACTACTAGAACTAATATCTGAATTCAGCAAAGTTGCAGGATACAAAATTAACACACAGAAATCTGTTGCTTTCCTATACACTAATGATGAACTAACAGAAAGAGAAATCAGAAAAACAATTCCATTCACAATTGCATCAAAAAGAATAAAATACCTAGGAATAAACCTAACGAAGGAAGTGAAAGACCTGTACTCTGAAAACTACAAGACACTCCTAAGAGAAATTAAAGAGGACACTAACAAATGGAAATGCATCCCATGCTCTTGGCTAGGAAGAATAAATATTGTCAAAATGGCTATACTACCTAAAGCAATCTACAGATTCAATGCAATCGCTATCAAACTACCAACAGCTTTCTTCAATGAACTGGAACAAATAATTCTAAAATTCATATGGAACCACAAAAGACCCCGAATAGCGAAAGCAATCCTGAGAAGGAGGAATAAAACAGGGGGAATTACACTCCCTGACTTCAAGCTCTACTACAAAGCCACAGTAATCAAGACAATTTGGTATTGGCACAAAAACAGACCCACAGACCAGTGGAACAGAATAGAAAATCCAAACATTAACCCAAACATATACAGTCAATTAATATTTGATAAAAGTGCCTTGGATATACAATGGGGAGATGACAGCCTCTTCAGCAGCTGGTGTTGGAAAAACTGGACAGCTACATGTAAGAGAATGAAACTGGACTACTGTCTAGCCCCATACACAAAGGTAAACTCAAGGTGGATCAAAGACCTGAATGTAAGTCATGAAACCATAAAACTCTTAGAAAAAAACATAGGCAAAAATCTCTTGGACATAAACATGAGCAACTTCTTCATGAACATATCTCCCCGGGCAAGGGAAACAAAAGCAAAAATGAACAAGTGGGACTATATCAAGCTGAAAAGCTTCTGTACAGCAAAGGACACCATCAGTAGAACAAAAAGACATCCTACAGTATGGGAGAATATATTCATAAAAAACGTATCTGATAAAGGGTTGACATCCAAAATATATAAAGAACTCATGCACCTTAACAAACAGAAAGCAAATAATCCAATTAAGAAATGGGCAGAGGACATGAATAGACACTTCTCCAAAGAAGAAATTCAGATGGCCAACAGGCACATGAAAAGATGCTCCACATCGCTAATCATCAGAGAAATGCAGATTAAAACCACAATGAGATATCACCTCACACCAGTGAGGATGGCCAACATCAAAACACAAACAACAACAAATGTTGGCGAGGATGTGGAGAAAAGGGAACCCTCCTACACTGCTGGTGGGAATGCAAATTAGTTCAACCATTGTGGAAAGCAGTATGGAGGTCCCTCAAAAAACTCAAAATAGAAATACCATTTGACCCAGGAATTCCACTCCTAGGAATTTACCCTAAGAATGCAGCAGCCCAATTTGAAAAGGACAGATGCACCCCTATGTTTATTGCAGCACTATTTACAATAGCCAAGAAATGGAAGCAACCTAAGTGTCCATCAGTAGATGAATGGATAAAGAAGAGTGGTACATATACACAATGGAATATTATTCAGCCATAAGAAGAAAACAAATCCTACCATTTGCAACAACATGGATGGAGCTAGAGGGTATTATGCTCAGTGAAATAAGCCAAGCCGAAAAGACAAGTATCAAATGATTTCACTCATATGTGGAGTATAAGAACAAAGAAAAAAACTGAAGGAACAAAACAGCAGCAGACTCACAGAACCCAAGAACGGACTAATAGTTACCAAAGGGAAAGGGACTGGGGAAAATGGGCGGGAAGGGAGGGATAAGAGGGAAAAAGGGGCATTACGATTAGCAGATGTAATGTTGGGGGGGCACGGGGAGGGCAGTACAACTCAGAGAAGACAAGTAGTGATTCTATAGCATCTCACTACGCTGATGGACAGTGACTGTAATGGGGTTGGTGGGGGACCTGATGAAGGGGTAGTTTAATAATCGTAATATTGCACATGTAATTGTAAATTAATGATAATAAAATAAATTATATTAAAAAAAATAAAATAAAATAAAATAAAATTCCTAAGGAAAAAAAAAAAGACTTCCAACCCCTTCAGCCCACCATCTTAACACTTTCTTCAACTCTACTGCCAGAATTATCTGGGTTTCTGTCTCTGCCTTTTTCCTTTCAGTCTCTGTAGAAGATGTTCTGATCTCAGTGGCTGGCACCCCTGCCCCCACAAGCTCAAGGCCTGTCCTCCATATGTTCTCAGGGCATTCTGATTTATTCTGGCTCCCCTGTACCTGCAACCTGTCCCTCTACTCCCTGTAACCCTCAGTAAAACAAGTATGCTTACATATCTTCCTTAAAAGAAATTTCCATTGGCTTTTCTCAGCTAAATTTCTGGAAAGAGGCCAAACTTAACTTTTTCTCTTCATTATAATAACACATCTGCCCTCAATATGTCATTGAAAATATCTATCAGCATCACCAGTGACTAGTGATGTCCAGGAGATTCTCAAAACATAAAAAAATATGATTCTCTCAACTGGTAGCTAATATGTTCACTAGGGTTTTTGAGAATTCCTAAGATTGCTGTGAAATACAGGACTTCTTTCCTAGCCTTTAAATGCTATGACCAGGAATTTGTTTCTTAAGAGAATTTTATTTTCTCAGCCCATTCCGAATCCCAGGTGCTCAGCACCGTGACACCATCAGGCCCCTGGGAGGTGTTCAGGATGTTCACTTAATTTTCTGGGGCTCATTTTGGGCCTTCATCCATACATTGTACATCTTGCAGCCAAAGAAGCTGGATCTCAGTAATTATTTGATTCACTCTGACTCCTGAGGGCCTTTGAGGGGATGGCCTCAGATGCTGAAAGTGCTCAGGGCTGGGCAGGGGCAGAATTCCAGGACCTGGGCTAGGGGTAGAGTTGAGTAACTGTTTGCTCATGGAGTTTTGGTACCTGCAACCAAAGAGCATGGGCAGTAGTTTCTCAGGGAAGTGTCATCTTAGGGCTGAGTAGTTAATACAAACTGTTTCCAACCCAAAGTGCATAAAGCAAAGAGGGAGTGTCCAAGTACAAAGAAAGAAAAACATAGTTCAAAGGTATAAATGATCCCTTCTGTTTATACTCATAATTCTCACGTTTCTTTAGACATTTATATAGATTCATATTCCAGTATGACATCCTACAGTCATGGAAATGATGTATATTCATGCCTTTCATTACAGTAGCCTTTAACCACATGACTTATCAAGCATATGAAATGTGGTTAGTGCAACCGGGGAACTGCATTTTTTATTTATTAATTTAATTTAAAATAGGTACATGGGGCTAGTGACTATTCCTTTTTGTAGCACAGTGGTAGGGTATTTCATACTAAAGGGAAAACAAAGTAATATTTTTTTAGGGGCTTTAAAATTAGACGGATCTACCTCTATGGCTCTAGGCCTATGACTAACTCTACTTTCTGTCTTCTCATTTATAAAAGTAGAAATTTTCCCCAGG